>CM050322.1:15781397-15841765 GCA_027475135.1 Bactrocera correcta | reverse complement strand
CCCACAGTAAAGCGAAGCGGAAATCCAACACGCGCAACCCAAGTAAGTCAATTCGGAGAATTGACAACATCAAGTCAGCAGTTGGCCAGTGCAACGTAGCTTAGATTTTAAGTAAATTAATTTTTTAGCTTTAGTCTTAGTTCTGTACCCGAACCGTAAATTAATAAAAAAAATTTTTTTTTAAAAGAAATTTATATAAAATTTCTTAACTGGCGCCCAACGTGGGGCCTTCGCTAGTCGCTTAAATCGATAAATACATTTCTCGGGTGTATCCGGATAATACCTATCACCTAGATGGCGAAGGCTTGGGCTAAGACTCATCACAACAGAAGTGCGGGAAAAGAGGCCCCCTAGTCGCAAAACTGCAAACGGGAAACGCGAGTCGTTAGCCGCCTGCCCAGGACTATGTTCCTGTTACCAGCGTAAGAACTAATCTAAAGAATCTATATTAATATTTTTACATATGTAAAGGAAATTTTTTTTATATTATAAAAAGTGAAACTTTTTAAATTGCGAAATTTTTTTAATATAAAAAGTGAAACTCTTTAATGTAAACCAAACTATGTTTAAGAAATCTTTAATGCAAATGTGAACACAATCTAAGAATAGTGACATAATTTAAGAAAGAGAGCGTAATTCAGGAAAAATTAATTGAACTAGACGAGATAATATTATATCAAAAATAAATAAATAAATAAATATATCGAAAATAAGCTAACTAAAAGTGAAAAATTTAGAAAGGAAAGTTTTAACTCAAAACAAAATAAGCTAGGGATAAATTAAATTTTTAAAATAAAAAAGTGAATAATAGAGATATATCAACCATGCCAGTTAATCCTGCCAACCTCGTTCGGCCACCAATACTTAACGCACCCCAAGGGCCACCAGCACCTTCTGGTCAGCCTCTTGCCTCTTCTAATTCATTCTCTATGGATGAGTTAACTACCGTAATCACAGGAATTGTGAACAATGTCTTAAGGACTGAAGGGCGAAACATGGTTCAAGCCGCCCTTAACCCAAATTCCAACTTTTCCAATTTCACGGACATTACCATAGACTCAAGACTACCCGGGAATGTCTCTGAATTAGACAAAATACCAGATGTGGTACGATGTCTTCGGGAGTTCTCCGGAAATCCGGGAGAATTTACATCTTGGAGAAAAAGCGTGGACAGGATCCTCCAGATATACGAGCCTCTAAGAGGTACCCCAAAATATTATGGCATCCTCAATGTCGTTAGAAACAAAATTGTGGGCAATGCCGACATTGCCTTGGAGTCCTATAATACTCCACTGGATTGGAGGGCGATCTCCAGTTGCCTAACATTGCATTACGCGGATAAACGCGACCTTGGTACCCTTGAGTACCAAATGACCTCTCTCGTACAGGGTAGCAATACAATTCAAGAATTTTACCAAAAGGTATATTCCCATCTCTCAGTAATTCTGAACAAACTGGGATGCATGGAAGTCGGCGCAGAAGCCATGCACCTTCTAACCCGTACGTATAGGGATAAAGCCTTAGACACGTTCGTTCGCGGACTCAAAGGTGATCTACCGAGACTCCTTGGAATGAGGGAACCAGCAGATCTCCCTCAGGCACTCCACTTGTGTCTCAAACTAGAAAATCAAACCTTCAGGTCACATTATGCCTTGAGCAATAATAACAATATCAGCAGGAAACCACAAGAGTTTCGTCCACCACTACCTCCTAGAAGGATGAACAATGAGTTTTACCCCGAATTGGCATACATGCCCCAACCAAGGTTGTACGCAGCCACTCCACATAGACCACCGCAAATGAACTATCAAGTTCAACGCCAGCAACAGGCGCCCCAATATGCACAACAGCATTACAATCCACCACCACGTCCTTTGAATAAACCACAGCCACGTCCAGAACCAATGGACATTGACCCATCACTGCGAACTAGGAATATTAATTATATGAATAGGCCACGTAATAATGACCCTATTAACAAAAGACCTCCTCCTGGCAACCCTCCAGCTCCTGTGCCCCCTAATAAAATCCAAAGGAATTTCCATATAGATTCCGAACAACCCCAAACTTACTATCCTACCACGACAATTGACGAGCAGGCGAACGACAACTCTAGCCATTACGATGACGAATGTTACAGCGACAGAAATGATAGAGATCAGGACGATAGCTACATAGACACGACTGACCTACATTTTTTAGAATGAGTCACTCTTCGCTGCCCTATGTTGAATGCAGGCTGAAGAGTGGAGATATTGTGAAAATTTTAGTAGATACAGGATCTACGAAAAACTATATACGATCCTCTATTGTGCCCAATCCAATAAATAACGAAAGCATTTTTTTTGCGAAATCCATAGCAGGAGACATAGAAATCAAACAGCATACCTTTCTAAACCTATTTAACTCAGACAAAAAACTGAAATTCTACCTCCTCCCAACTCTGACATCATTCCATGGTATTATTGGGAATGATAGCCTTAAAGAGCTTGACGCAGTCATCCACGTAAAGAATAACTTCATGCAGTTAGAAGGCAATACCAAAATTAAAATCAAGCAGCTTGCTTCAAGATCTGTTAACAAAATTGATACTAAGGAAGATAACTTGTCACAAAAACATCAGAAGGAAATTAATAATTTAGTCGAAAATTTTTCTAATCTCTTTACGGAACCAAATGATAAACTTACCTATACCACTAAAGTCATAAGAGAAATCAGAACGCACAAGGACACTCCTGTTTATACAAGGTATTACCCTTACCCAATGTCATTAAAAGGTGAAGTCGAAAAACAAATCAACAAAATGTTAGACGATGGCATCATTCGACCATCAAGATCCCCTTATAATTCACCCGTTTGGGTTGTAGCTAAAAAGCCCGATCCCCAAGGCAATAAGCAATACCGAATCGTTATTGACTACAGGAACCTTAACTCGATTACTGTAGCAGACCGTTACCCAATACCCCAAATTAATGAGGTACTATCCCAGCTTGGAAAAAACAAATACTTTTCCGTTTTGGATTTAAAGAGTGGATTCCATCAAATCCCTCTCAAAGAATCCGATATTGAGAAAACAGCTTTCTCAATAAACAATGGCAAATACGAGTTCACAAGACTGCCATTCGGACTCAAGAATGCTCCTTCAATTTTCCAGCGACCTTAGATGACATTCTTCGTCATCACATTGGAAAAATTTGCTATGTCTACATCGATGATATAGTCGTTTTCAGCAACTCTGAAGAAGAGCACATTCTCCATTTCAAATTTTCAAACCTGAACGCAAACATGAAAATACAAATAGACAAATGCCATTTTTTCAGGGACTCAGTAGAGTTTCTAGGATTTATCATTTCCTCAAAAGGAATAACAAAGAATCCCTCAAAGGTAGAAGCAATAGCTAAAATACCTTACCCCAAAAATATTAAGCAACTTCGCTCATTTTTAGGTCTTTCCGGCTACTATCGTCGCTTTATTAAAGATTACGCCATGCTGGCTAAACCTCTAACCATACTCTTAAGAGGGGAAGAAGGACGTATATCTAAAAATAAGTCCAGCAAAATCAATATCGAATTGGATGAAGACGCAAAGGACGCCTTCAACAAAATTAAAAATTCACTCATGTCTGACGACGTCATACTTTCCTATCCTGATTTCAATAAAGAATTCCATCTAACGACCGATGCGTCAAATTTTGCAATTGGTGCAGTCCTTTCGCAAGACAAACACCCCATCGCCTTCATCTCCCGAACACTAACCAAAACAGAAGAAGCCTATGCTACGAACGAAAAAGAGTTTTTAGCAATCATCTGGGCTCTAAACAATTTCAGGAATTATCTATACGGTTCAGCCAAAGTAAAAATTTATACAGACCACCAACCCCTTACACAGGCCCTCAGCAATAAAAATAGCAATTCCAAAATGAAACGTTGGAAAGCCACACTGGAAGAATACAATCACGAACTACATTACAAACCAGGCACAATAACGTGGTAGCCGACGCACTATCAAGAACGCCTCCCGAACCAATTAACACCTTGTCAGTAACCCAGCATAGTGACGAGAGCTCATCTGATAACTTAATTTGGCATGTAGAATGCCCAATTAACGTTTTCAAAAACCAAATCTTCTTAAATTCAGGCCCAATTTCCACCTATCAATTCAAGATAGTATTCCCCACATACCATAGACACGTCATTGAAGAACCGGAATATAACTCAGAAATATTAATAAATCTCCTAAAAAGGTACCTAAACCCCTCCATAATAAATTGCATCAAAACCGACGAAAGAACTATGGGTAAAATTCAAGAAATATACCCGATCCACTTTAGTAACTATAAAACCAGGTTTTCTCAACTCCAAGTCCAGGATGTGACAGACGAACAGCAACAAGAAGAAATAGTCATAAATACCCATAAAAGAGCACATAGGAATTCTCGTGAAAACAAACTTCAAATTCTAGAAAATTACTATTTTCCCGCCATGACCAAAACAATAAAAAGAATTATCCAGCAATGCTCGGTTTGCAAGGAAAATAAGTACGACCGGCACCCTACCAAACCAAAATTAGGAGAAACCCCTATTCCACAATTTCCAGGACAAATCTTGCATATTGATATTTACATAACTGAACGAAATTTCGTCCTTACAGCCATAGACAAATTCTCAAAGTATGCCCAAACCAAAATCCTCCGCTCCAGAGCCGTAGAACACGTTAAGGAACCTCTCCGCGAACTATTGTTTCAATTTGGCGTACCAGAAACGGTAGTTATAGACAATGAAACGTCCTTGAATTCAGCTTCTATTCGATTTTTATTGGAAGATACCCTAAATATACAAATTTATAGGACACCACCTTATGCAAGTTCCGTAAATGGTCAAGTAGAGCGATTTCACTCGACCCTCACGGAAATAATGCACTGTTTAAAAGCAGAGCGAAGTTTCACCTCATTCGCCGAACTCCTCGATAACTCCGTCTACGAGTACAATTTTTCAGTCCACTCCTCCACAAAGAAAAAACCAATAGAGGTATTTTTCGGGAGAAGAATCTCCACAGACCCAAGCCAATTTGAAAGAGCTAGGGAAGAAATTATCTCGGAACTAAGAAACAGACAACTAAAAGATCTTTCCTACCATAATAAAGCCCGTCATCCAATTAAAACATATGACCCTGGAGAAACAATTTACGTTAGGATAAACACACGACTAGGAACCAAAATAACTCCAAAATTTAAAAAAGAGGTAGTAAAGGAAGACAAAAATTCCACCGTCTTGACAGAATCAGGAAAAGTAGTTCATAAACGCAATATAAAAAATCAAAATTAAAATTTTTGTTTCCAGACTGCTCCTTATTTACCCAGTATTCGCATCAATAGACATTTATGACTACTCCGCGGCACAAATAGTTACGATAAATGACGGACTAGTAAAAATCCAGAATGGAGACTTCAGGCTAATACACATAATCGACCTCAACAAGTACGAACAATTTCTGACGGACATGTACAGATTCACCTCTTCGGACATACCCAAAGACACAATCCTTTATCCCATCCTAAAACACGAATTAACCCAATCTCTTCAAATTTTAGATACAATAAAACCTGTCGAAAGAAGACAGAAAAGATCCATAAATAGTTTAGGAACGGCTTGGAAATTCATAGCCGGAAGCCCCGATCACGAGGATCTGGATGTAATAACCAAAAATCTTAATGAAATTAATAATAACAATAATAAACAAGTACTAATTAACAATATTTTTAACGAAAAAATTAATAACATTAGCATGATAGTAAATAATCTTCTTAATAACATAAGGAAAGATACTTATATAGAAAACGAGACTATTATAAACTTACAAAATAGAATTAGATTAATAAAAGAAGAGTTGATTAACATTAAATACGCCATACAGTGAGCAAAGAAAGACATTTTAAACACATTATTGTTAAATAAAAATGAAATCGAAATTGCATTAGAAAATTTAGAAAATGACGAAATACCTTTCAAAAATGCTGAAGAAGCACTAGAAATATCAAATATAAATGTAATTAGTCAAAATATGACAATATTTTACATGGTAAAAATAGCATTAACTATTAAGGAAAATTTTCAAAAAATGATTATAAGACCAGTTGTAAAACAAAACAAAATTATAATTAATGTCGAATTTGATAAAATATTAAAGGGTACAAAAGATACCTATGGAATTAAAGAAAAATGTAATAATTATAAGAAAATTGAGATTTGTAAGCAAACTCAACTAATAAATATAAGTAATAGTAGTTGTATACCTAGAGTAGTAAATAGCCTAAATTCATCTTGCACTGTAACAAACGGCCAACATGTTCAACAAATTGAAGAAGTAAAACCTGGCACCATATTACTTAATGGCTTCCAAGGAGTAATAGATGCTGACGGAATGCAGAAAAATTTATCAGGGACACACCTTATTAATTTTCATAACTCAACGTTAAAAATAAATCATCAATTTTACATTAATTACGATTTGGTTCCACTGCCGGCAATCCCAGCAGTCCTGCAACCAGCACCGATCGAAAGAAATCGAATTGAATTACTTTCTCTTCAGGCCTTAAAGGAGTTTCATATTGATAACATACGAAGAATAAATCTTCTGAAGGCAGCAACGATATCCAATAGCTCCCTTTCACTTGGAGCCGTTGCAACTATCATTCTCGGTATAATATTTTTTCGAAAATTCTGGAGAAAGCACCAAAACAGAATCATCATATCTTCAAGCCTGGACCTTAACCAGATGCCCCCAGTCAATATTGATCCTAAGGAGATCAAATATCTTTCCAATGATCAAAATACTTACATCAATTTTAACAACCTCCCCTATTTTTGATAGGCTCTCGGGACGATCGCTTTTAAGAGGGGAAGTGTTAACATGGCAAATGTTAACAATCGCTAAATAATAATAATGCGTAATCAGCAAAGCATAGCGGAAATGCACCTTTGGTTGCGAAATATTTCCCACAGTAAAGCGAAGCGGAAATCCAACACGCGCAACCCAAGTAAGTCAATTCGGAGAATTGACAACATCAAGTCAGCAGTTGGCCAGTGCAACGTAGCTTAGATTTTAAGTAAATTAATTTTTTAGCTTTAGTCTTAGTTCTGTACCCGAACCGTAAATTAATAAATAAAATTTTTTTTAAAAGAAATTTATATAAAATTTCTTAACTTATACCTATAATATTATACATATATATAGCTATCAGACACCTTTGAAATGTGTGGTTATTTGATTTTATTTAACACTAGATATACCAGCGATTGAAGTATAGTATACCTATTTATACCAAACCAGTCAAAATGATTGTTCTTAAAAAGAAGTGTTTAATGGGGTTTCCAGTCTTAATTTACTTTTAACAGTACAGTTTTACAATAATATAAACTTCATAAAATTAATTCTTTAGTTAGAAAAGTCTTGATATCATTACGAAAAGAAATATTACACGTAGTAGGAATTTTGAATTGAAATACAGAAAACAGTAATTTCGACTGGTCTGGTATATCTAGTGTTAAAAATGTGGGCGTATATAAAAAAATTTTATAAAACTTGATTTATATATACATAAGTATTCGAAACAGAAATAAATAATTTGTTCAAAATAAATATTTACATTTTTTGTAAGAGGCCGAAACAAAATATTATATTACTTAAAAATGTTCTCCAAACTAAACGCGATACAATGAAAACTCGATTTTTTATTAAATTAGTAATGATAATAGAGACATTAAAATGTCTTGATTTAATATTTCGTGGCGCCTCCTTTGTTTATAGTTAAATTAAAAATTATTAGGTTCCGTTTTTAGTTTAGTTAATGTTTGTGTTTTTTTATTTTCACTAGGCGGCGTGAATGGGTCAAGTTGTTGGGTGTAGCGAATCCAACAGCTAAACATTTATTTGCGTGCCACCCCAGATTTATATTTAAGATTATATCTACCTACAACGAAAGTTGATATGGCCATAGGTTGTAGCGGACAAGTAGGTAGAATAATTGACCAACACGGAACATTATAGAATTAGGTTGTGAGGATTTTTACCCGATGTATCTTAGCTCTTTTTCTATTACAACTGTCTTAACTTCAAACAGTAATACGTTTGAAGTTGAACCCCTAATCTTAAATCTCTTCAACCAAAAACAAAAAAAAAATAAGAATTTGTTTATACTTGGGCAGGAAGAAAATAGACAAATTGCAGAGCTATGTGGCATACTTCCTCCACATCTTGCAATCTGTATGAGGAAGTGCCTTAAAAATGCGCCCGGTACTCCTAAGGGCTATAGGTTTGATAGGGAACTAAAACCACTCTGGCTGTTAAATTTTTATCACCTATTGCGTACAAGTATTTAAAGCACCGTTTTAATTGGCCATCGCAAGTTACCCTCGAACAATTTGTTCAAGGTTAGCCACGTAACCCTGGCTGCATTTTTAGCAGTACTAAAGCTTTGGAGTTGAGAAGCCGTGGTTTCACAGATGCACAGAGATATGTTTCGATATGCTGTCATGAAATGTCTCTAAAAATCCACCTTCAGTATGAGATAAATGGGAAGTGGATAATTGGGTTGGAGGATTACGGTGATAATGACGCACCTCCGGGGTAGCTTCTAATGTTTTAACACTTTTCGTCCAAGGTATTGGTGGAGAAACTTAGACTCAACTTCTAGAATATTTTTTTGTGCACAAAGCCTGCAAAAGAGATATTATGAGAAAATATAATGGGTTGTCAAAAAAGTCTTCCGGTATTTTTTTTGAACCAATTCGTGTGGCACCGATACATCGAGCTTGTTAGTGACTCCAAGCTTCTTCAAATGGTTTATAACGGTTTGATGACTACTATGCCGGTCTCTTTCGACCAATTCAGCATTTTATCGAAGAACAGGCCTTCCGGAATGTGGCGCATCTTCGACCACCTCTACACCAGAAGGAAAACGTTGAAACCATCGCTGTGTGGTGGAAGTGGAAACTGTATCGGGTCCATAAACTGCACCAATTTTATTGGCGGCTTGAGATCCCTTTTTTTAATTTTTGCCCTTATCGTAGTAGCACTGTAAAATATGCCGCATTTTCTCTTTATTTTGCTCCATGTTTGCGACGCTATTACTCACGAACGACTTAAAAGAAACGACAATCAATCCAACACATGTTAGCGCGTGAAATGAGCTTTTCAAAAAGGTATAGCATGACTCGATGCGACGAAGAAAACTAGAACTACGCGCTTTCAGCGCCAACTAGCGAAAATACCGCAAGACTTTTTCGAAGCCATTGGTCAACTTCAGAGTATTGGATTGCGTCCCTGCCAAATAGTTAGTGACCAAGGGTAAAATTTCGTAAATTAGTTAGTTATTTAGTTAGTAGAAATAAATAAAGAAAGGCCCTATTTCGAGGTAGCGATGCAAACATCGTGAAATGAAACATCGATGGATTTTTTAATTTTTCTAACGTATTTTATAAGCGAGCATAAAAGCTTATTTCACAACCATAAATAAGTGAAATACAGTAGTATGCCTTTAATTTATATATATTTTAGCTATCTATTAAAACCTTTTCTCAACAAATAAAATATATAAATAGTTTTTTAACAAACAACGAATTATTTATTTGAAACAGAATTTAAAAATAACAATTTGGAAATTCTTTTCCCTGTCAAGCGATTTCTTTGCTGTGTGATCGTTGCTCCAGCTTTAGATAACGGTCGTTCACTAGGGACTGAAGTGGCCACAATGGATAAATATTTGGAAGCTTGTTTACACAATTCAGGAAATACATTTTTCATATCATCCCACATTTCTGTTGGATTCTGATTGATAGAAGCAACAGCTGATCCCAGATACATTTGCACTTCAACTTCCTTTGTTGTAATAGCAGATGAATTGGAAAACTTACATTTCACATTTTGGTGGGCCAACTGTTTATGATGGCTCCCAATATCAAACGGGTTTTCTGTTGCACACCCATCCGAAGATTCCGACGATTTAACGACATTATTTGCATCCTTTATGAAACTATTTTTATTGATTTATTTAACAATACTGTTTTGTTTTTAGCCACTGCATCTTTAAAATGCAGAAGTTTGAATTAAATTCAAGTTTGTCAAATCTCTTATTCATGTTTTTTTGTAGTTCACTTTTTAGCTCCCTTACAATAGCGTCTTGAGCTGAAATTTTTGTCAGAGCTTTAGTTAAAGAGCTTACTAATGTTAACGTAGGTATCAGCCGAAATCTCCCTGGTCGCAATTTCAAAACACTTTTGTTCAGCTCGGAGGCATTAACCGTAAAGGGTATTTCTGGGCAAGTTAGCAGTACTTCACTTAAATTGGGGGCTAACTGGACAAATAATATAAAAACATGAATTCCATCACGTTCTTACGTCAAGAATCATTTTCTTGGTATTACACTCGTTGAAAAGGTTAACATAGTTTCTTCTAAATAAGCTGCTGTATGACTTTCGTGACTAACGTCCCACTCAGCAAACGTAAATTGTCCAAAAAAAATGAATTGTTACCCCAAGGAACAACTGATTTTTCATTGTCTCCGTCCATATGTCATACGTTAGGCAATTACTGTCGCACTTACGAATATACTCTTTGAAAATTTAAGATAGCGCTTCATATTTTTCATCCACTCGTAATTTTATTGTTTCTCTACTTGGAACTTCAAAAAGCGGAACCAGTTCTTTCATCATCTGCAGAAAACCTATTCCTTCTACAGTGAAAAATGGCTTGTTGTCTATTATAATACATTTCACAATTGTTTCAGTAATTTTCCTTGATTTAGGGCAATCTTGGTAAAAAATACTTTCGACCTGCTTAAAAAAGTCTTTCACTTTATGTGGGATCAGCGCTGGCAACTGATCCGATTTAATTTGCAGTACTGATGGAATACGTGTACTAGGAGACGATTCAATACGTGCAGACTTTTCATTACTATTGTCGGATAATAATGATATGTTAATTATATCAGAAATTTTTCGCTGTTTTGGTTCCGAGTGCGGCGTAGTAGAAGGAGCATTCTGCATTATCAACTTGATCGAGTAATACTTTTTTATGTACATTCTCGATGTTGATGTTTTTAATTTCTTGTTGCAGAGTTTGCATGTGGCGGAAGCATCTGCATTTTTTATAAAGAAGCTCCAGACCTGCTTTTTAATTTTGAAGGCAGCATTTTGAAAATCTGAAATATTATGTACATATTTAAACGTCTATTCTATTCACTACACCTGTTTTAAAGTTGTGATTGTCAACACATGAATTCGAAAAAAAACTTATATTAAACGCTCAAAAACAACTTCTAATACACTTAGCACGAAATAGACTGTCGCACAAAATGTATTTTCGATTTTTTGTAAAACTTATGTACATATTTCACATTAATTCATAAGCGAATTCTCAGTATTATTCATTGCACATTCAACCAACGAATTCTAAGTATTTTACAACAAAACACATGACAGTTTGCAAAAGCGTTTCGAAGCAGATGCTTTCGCATTAATACCGAGAAAAACTGCTGCAAAGATGTGGAGTAAAATTTGAAAAAACATCGACATAGAACATCGATGCTTTTTGACAAATACATCGATGTTTCAGAAACATTTTTTTCATATACTTCTTTGATTCGCCACATCTTTTAAAAATTACACAAAACTGCTTAGAAAAAATGAATAAAATATAGTCGTTTTTGATGGGCGTCCAGTTGAATGGTGGGATATCGTTCATATACATGAAAACAGTACCCATAACGACATTATTTGCACCCATAAATTAACCTCGGCACATATTTCTCCTAAACCTTTTCAAAAAATTAGCGTGCAATTAGCTTCTCAAGTGTTTAGTCATTCTGCTGCAAGTGCTATGTTCGCCCTTTACAGCTCCGGGAAACTTAATACTTCTAAGTCTCCATCTTTTCTTAATACAGTCGAGTTCGTCCTTTTTTTGACAAATTATTCAATATTTTTAATAGTAATGCCTTTGGAGTAGTAAGGAATTTTAAAGAACCCTTTTCGGCTACTGAAGACCAATTAAAATTCCTTGAAGAAGCCGGGGAGTTTCTTAACTCCATTAAAATGTACGACTCGTTCGGTCGTGAAATAACAAACACTTTTAATTTCATAAAAGGTTGGCTTCTAAATATAAGTAGCTTAAGACGTTTGTGGCATTTCTGGTCACATAAGGGATTCACACATTTAATGACAAGAAAACTGACTCAGGATAGACTGGAGAATTTTTTCAGACACATACGTAGAGGAGGGGATTTGATGTGAGAATAACTCCGCAGCGTTTTTCATATCTTTTTAGACAAGCTTGGGGCATAGGATATATTCGCTGTGTTGATAAAGGGAATTGCGAACTCTTAAATATTTTAAACAACATAATTGTTTAAGGCCTTTGAGCAGAGTTAATGGTGGTATCACTGAAGAAGATTTCTCTTTCACTTCCGAAAAGCAAAATATTAATTTCCAGGTCGTAAAACCACTTAAGTTTATAAATTTTATAGCAAAAATTGAAGATATTTTTTTCACAAGATTTTAATTCTACTTGTCATAGGATTGGGTTTTCGCAAATACTATTTGTAAAAATGGTGGACGTAGAACTGTATTATTGTTGTGAAAATTGTAATTCTGACGTGAAAAAATGTTTATTCATACGAATTAGGACATATTTCTTAGTAAACTCTTTTAATAAAAAAGTGAAACAAAATGATTTCAATAACATAAAGTTTTGGTGTGTTACTCACAAACAGTAATCACGTCCGTTTGTCTGTCTATATGAGTCGGAAATAATATCTATGTATGTCTGTCTGTCAAATATTTTATAATTATTCAAAAGTTTGTCGGCCTCAGGCCGCAATTTCCACAGTTACCTTGATTTGATATTTTGAAATGAAAATTTTTGTGATTAGGTTTGCACGCTTA
The DNA here is from genome assembly GCA_027475135.1 of Bactrocera correcta. Classification (NCBI taxonomy): domain Eukaryota; kingdom Metazoa; phylum Arthropoda; class Insecta; order Diptera; family Tephritidae; genus Bactrocera; species Bactrocera correcta. The sequence continues at coordinate 15,828,830 of CM050322.1, read as the reverse complement.
TTATTAATATTGTTTTTTAAGTATTTTCGTGTAACCTAAACCTAGGGACCCTTTTCTAACCACTATTCTTTTGATAGGGTTTTTGAATTAGCATTTCGCTGTGCGAGATTAAGAATGATTTGTAAATATTATTTGTTACTTAATAGATTGTTTTGGTTTTTATTATTATTGTACCTGAATTGTACCTGATTTTTATACATTTGTTTTTGTTTTTGTTACAACAAGACTTTTACAAGTAAATTGTTTTGAATATTATTAGTAAATTGTTTTGTTTCGGTTTTTATTATTATTATACCTGAATTCTACCTGATACGTTTGTTTTTGTTTTTGTTACAACAAGGCTTTACAAGTCTTGGAGGAGGAGAAGGATGGAGTCATGTGTAGAAGCTCATGCAAGTGAGGAAAGTTCTCTGATAGCCATTCACTTGGGAGTGGCCAGAAACGATTCTTTTACATATGACTCAAGCAGCTCACGACATCCGGTCTTTGTCCAAGTATCCTCTGGGTAGCCTAAGAACATCCGTTAGAAGGCGAGCTAAAGGGAGAAGGCGAAATATTCCCTACTTAGGGTTGTGTGCTGGGTTTGGGACCAAGTAAAAAACATCCCCTATGAAAGGAAACAACAAGCCTCGGATGAGTGATCCCCCTTTCGTGGGGAGTGATCCCCCTTTCGTGGACGACCATGGCGAACGAATTAAAGACTATGATTTGAGGGCATGCACCTGGAATGTCCGGTCCCTTAATTGGGAAGGTGCCGCTGCCCAGCTGGTTGACGTCCTCGTGAAAATAAAGGCTGACATTACCGCCGTCCAAGAAATCCGATGGACGGGACAAGGACAGAGACAAATACGTCCTTGCGGCATTTACTACAGTGGCCATATAAAGGAGCGCAAGTTTGGTGTTGGATTCGTGGTAGGAGACACACTCCGTCGCCGAGTGCTATCACTCACTCCGGGAAATGAACGTCTAGCCACAATCCGCATTAAAGCGAGGTTCTTCAACATATCGCTGATTGGCCCTCACGCCCCGACGGAAGAGAAGGACGATGTGACCAAAGATGCCTTTTATGAGTGCTTGGAGCGCACTTGTAAGAGATGCCCCCGCCGCGATGTCAAAATCGTGCTTGGCGACTTTAACGCCAGGGTGGGCAAAGAAGGTATCTTTGCCACTACGGTCGGTAATTCCAGCCTCCACGAGGAAACATCCCCAAATGGGTTGAGGCTGATCGACTTTGCCGGGCCCGAAATGTGATTATCTATGGTACTAGATTCCGGCATAAGATGATGAATCAAGCTACCTGGCTGACTCCGGATCGAAAAACTACCAACCACATCGATCATGTTGTGATAGACGAAAGACACGTCTCCAGTGTTTTAGATGTGTGTGCTCTCCGAGGTCCTAACATCGACTCGGACCACTATCTTGTTGCAGCCAAAATTCACACCCGCCTCTGTGCAGCAGAAAACGCATGCCAACAAACACAAGGAAGGTGTTTTAGATGTGCGCGCTCTCCGAGGTCCTAACATCGACTCGGACCACTATCTTGTTGCAGCCAAGATTCACACCCGCCTCTGTGCAGCAAAAAACGCATGCCAACAAACACAAGGAAGGTTCGACGTCGAGAAGCTGCAATCACAACAGACAGCCGAACAATTTTCTACTCGGCTTGCAGTTCTGCTCTCTGAGAGCACTCGTCAACAACTCGGTATAAGGGAACTGTGGTACGGCATTTTAAACTCCTTACGTACAGCTGCAACCGAAACCATTGGTTTTCGGAAAGTGCAAAAGAACAGCTGGTACGACGTGAAGCGCCGTGACGCAGCGAAGAGAAAACAGGCTGCCTACCTCGCAACGTTACGATCGACCACAACACGTGCGGGATGGGATAGATACCGAGAGTTGAAGAGGGAAGCGAGACGCAAAAGACTGAAAAAGAAAGAAGCCGAAATGCGTGAGTACGAAGAGCTTGATCAGCTGGCCGACAGGGGTAATGCTCGAAAATTCTACGAAAAGATGCGGCGACTTACAGAAGGTTTGAAGACCGGAGCATACTCTTGTAGAACCCACAAAGGTGATCTAGTCACCGATGCTTAACCGATGCATACTTAAATTATGGAGGGAACACTTCTCCAGCCTGCTGAATGGCAGTAATCGTACAACGCCGGAAGAAGGCGAACACGATTCCCCAATCGATGACGATGGAGCAGTTGTTCTATTGCCCGACCATGAGGAAGTTCGAACAGCAATTGCCGCCTGAAGAACAACAAAGCGGCGGGGCCGATGGATTGCCGGCCGAACTATTCATACACGGCGGCGAAGAACTGATAAGGAGCATGCATCAGCTTCTTTGCAAAATATGGTAGGACGAAGACATGCCCAACGACTGGAATTTAAGTGTGCTATGCCCAATCCATAAAAAAGGAGACCCCACAATCTGCGCCAACTACCGTGGAATAAGCCTCCTCAACATCGCGTACAAGGTTCTATCGAGCATATTGTGTGAAAGATTAAAACCCACCGTCAACAAATTGATTGAACCTTATCAGTGTGGCTTTAGACCTGGAAAACCAACAATTGACCAAATATTCACAATGTGCCAAAGGAAAAGACCCATGAAAGGAGAATAGACACGCACCACCTATTCGTCGATTTCAAAGCTGCTTTCGACAGCACGAAAAGAAGCTGCCTCTATGCCGCGATGTCTGAATTTGGTATCCCCGCAAAACTAATACGGCCGTGTAAACTGATGTTGTGCAGCACCAAAAGCTCCGACAGGATTGGGAAGGACCTCTACGAGCCGTTCGATACCAAACGAGGTTTCAGACAAGGCGGCTCCCTATCGTACGACTTCTTCAATCTGCTGCAGGAGAAAATTATTCGTGCTGCAGAACTTAATCGAGTAGGTTCAATCTTTTATAAGAGTGTACAGCTGACAGCAGCTTGATATCATCGGCCTCAAAACCCACGCCGTTAGTTCTGCTTTCTCCAGACTGAACAAGGAAGCAACGCAAATGGGTCTGGCAGTGAACGAGGGCAAGACGAAATATCTTCTGTCATCAAACAAACAGTCGTCCCACTCGCGACTCACTTGACTCTCACGTCACTGTTGACAGTCATAACTTTGAAATTGTAGATAATTTCGTCTATTTAGGAACCAGCATTAACACCACCAACAATGTCAGCCTGGAAATCCAACGCAGGTTTACTCTTGTCAACAGGTGCTACTTCGGACTGAGTAGGCACTTGAAAAGTAAAGTCCGCTCTCCTCAAACAAAAGCCAAACTCTATAAGTCGCTCATAATTCCCGTCCTGTTATATGGTGCAGAGGCTTGGACGATGACAACAACCGATGAGGTGACGTTACGAGTTTTCGAGAGAAAGGTTCTGCGAAAGATTTATGGTCCTTTACGCATTGGCCACGGCGAATATCGCATTCGATGGAACGATGAGCTGTACGAGATATACGACGGCATTGACATAGTTCAGCGAATTAAAAGACAGCGGCTACGCTGGCTAGGTCATGTTGTCCGGATGGATGAAAATCTCCAGCTCTGAAAGAGGAAGACCTCCACTACGTTGTATGAACCAAGTGGAGAGGGACCTGGCTTCGCTTGGAATATCCAATTGGCGCTACGTAGCGAAGAGAAGAAGAAAAGAAGAAGAAGAACCTGATATTTATATATACATTTTTGTTTAAATTATTACAAATAGTTTTGTTTAGTATTGAATATATTATATGGGTGAAAATAGGCCTCCTGGCGAACCGAACACCCAAAAAATATCGGTAATGCGCCTATATTCCAACTTCAGAGATGGTGAGGAAAAGCAATAAATATATATTTAAATTTTATTGTTATTAAAATTATTAATTTTATTATTATTAAATTTTATTAAATTTAACGTTTTCCATTTCCTTTTATTTAAATCTCTGTGCCGAAAAATCAACTCTTTCGATCAGGTGATCTCAGCTGTTGACGACCATATGATTCCTTTGTTACTTGTATGCTTCTAACATGATTCTAACGCACCAGTTGACTGTTTACTTTGGAACGCACCTTATACATATATTGTCAAAAGTGTGCTCAATATTGTACAAAAGGTCCGAATAAAATTAATTAATCCTTATTTGAGAAATAAAAGGAGTTGTTGCTTTGTTGTTCTTCAGTCGGGTAACTGCTATTCGTACTTTTTCATGGTCACTCAGCAGGCTGGAGAAGTGTTGTCTTCATAATTTTTGTGTGCACTGGGCATCAAACACTACATCACCTCTAGGAGTTCTGCAAGAATATACCCCGGTCTTAAAACCTTCAGTTAGTCGCTACACTTTCTCATAGAACTGTCTAGCATTACTCCCACTTCCCTCTTCAACTCTCGGTGTCTATCCCATCTCGTACGTTGTCGATTGTAACATTGCGAGATAGGCAGTCCATTTTCTCTCCATTGCGGCCCATAGCTGGGTCAATGTGCCACAATGGATAGAAAATATACTGCTTATCTCGCAATGTTACAATCGAGAAAATCAATGGTTTCGTTTGCAACTGTACGTAAGGAGAGTGAAATGCCGACCCATATTTCTCTTATGCCGAGTTGCGGATGAGGGCTCTCAGAGAGCACGAGTGCAAGTCGAGTGGAAAGTCGTTCAGCTGTTTTCATTGCAGCATCACGACGTCAAACCTTCTCTGCGATTGTAGGGGTACGTTTTTTGCTGCACAGAGCGGCTGTATTTTCGCTGTAACAAAATAATGGATCTGGAGACGTGTCTTTTATCCATCATAATATGAACAATCTGGTTGATGGCTTTTCGATACGTAGGCAGCGAGATATTTTGATGAATTTTCCTATGTGGAATCTAGTACTATAGAAAATCATGTTTCCAATTTTAAGTCTTCGCACTTTAGCTGTCTTTAAAACCGATGTTTTTTTGGCTAATCAGTGGATCCGGACTAAGACCGAAAGTAAAGAGCTGATTGAGCCATTTTTAAAAGAACCATTTCTGGATACTCCCAAATGAATGGCACCCATGGAACTTTCCTCTCTTGTGTGAACTTCTACACATGGCTCCATCCTCAACCCAATCAGATCATTTACATATAAAACAAAATATCTAAATTTTATATAAAGGCAAATTTATAATTCAAGATAGTAAGGTATTCAAATAATTTCCCTTACTTGTTGTAGTTCTTCTTTTTTAATATAGTTTAAGACTTACAGAGCCTTGTAAATATTTAAAAACTCTTTTAAGACTTTGCCGTAATTCTTAATTATTTTTTGTGTATGTATTTGGAATACTAATTGTCACAAATTAGTGTGCATATATTGTATAAAATTAAAGCCTCAAAATCCACCTCACTTGGAAGAGGGGTACTCATAGGATTACTTATGTCCGGTTTCATCTGTCATACTTAACTAAGCAGTGCTTAAGTAACAGCTGATTTTTGTTTTGAACTTTCAGTTATTTGTCCGAAGAAGAATAAGGAAGGTCATTTAGCTATCCAGGCCCCCCTAAACGACTGTTTAGCTTAGAAGGCCCTGCAGCTCTTGCAGCGTTGCCACAACGCTACTCAGACCCGTAGATCGACGAGGTGGTGGTCCAGGCTGTCGCCGCCGCAACGAGGTTCCGTTAGGCTGGTGTGCGCCACGATGCGATGGATAGGTGGCCGATTCACTTCGCGTGACGAACTGCGCTGTAGCAGCGTGTGATGCGGCCTGTGGCATATTTGGCACAGCCCCCGTGACTCACACTCTGGAGTCATATGTGTACGAGGTGTGTTCAAAAAGTATCGCGAATCGTAACTGACAGTTTTCTTCGATTGCAGAGGCGTGGTGCATCATGAGTTCTTGCCATAGGGAAGAACGGTCAATAAGGAATATTACCTGCAAATTATGCGCAATTTGTGCCAAGCAATTCGCCAGAAACGCCCGACCGTGGTGGCTTTTGCACCACGATAACGCCCTTGCTCACACACATCGTTGCTTGTGCGCGACTTTTTGGCCAAAAACAACACACTAATGAGGCCGCAGTCACCGTATTCCACAGATCTGGCCCCCTGTGACTTTTTCTTGTTCCCTAAACTGAAGAGGCCCATGAAAGGACGACGTTACGCTTCTCTTGACGAGATAAAGACGGCATCGAAGGAGGAGCTGAAGAAGATAAAAAAAAAATGATTTTTGGAAGTGCTTCGAAGATTGGAAAAACCGTTAACACAAGTGTATAATATCTCATAGGGATTATTTTGAAGGGGGCAAAATAGATATTCATGAATAAATAAATAATTTTTGAAAAAAACACAAAATTCGCGATACTGTTTGAACACACCTCGTATGTGACAGGCAGTTGTGGCAATGCCCGTGTGCCTGCGCAACTTGCTGCCGTTGCAAGGGTCGCATACCCCTAAATATGCAGCAATGGTGCAGACGATGTTGTCGTCGACAGAATTAGTACCTTAGGTTCTCCGAAGTCTGTGGTGTGTTCGGGGGCGGTCGGGTGCCACCACGAGGTGCGGGTGCAATTACCGCTGCAGGCGCGGTTGCAGGTACAGGTGCCGGCGTTGTTGCCGGAGCAGTTGCTGGTGCAGCGGCCGGTGCCGTTGCAACCACATTTCGGGGCGCTGTAGGCCCGGTGCGTGGCGCATTAGTAGCCGCCTGAGCGGTTGGCGTGGTTGCGACTGGCGTATCCATATTCATGGTAATCTGTATAGAGAAAATTGTTGATTATAAATTTATCATACAATGAGATATGGGCCATCGTGCCGCGATATGTGGCATGAATGGGTCGTCGTATTAATCGACCGTTTTATGTTAGTTTTCTTTGTTATTATTCGACGGTTTGTTATTTTTTTGCGGTTTGTTATTGCCGTCTTTCACGAATTTTATTGTTTTCATTTAATTCGTTTATTGTGTCGCGATAATACCGGTTTGTTTTTTGCCGTTTTCGGATTCTCGATCATCGGTGGTTGGTGGACGCACAGCTTCACGAGCGGTCTGGTTAGTAGTCCATTTTGAGTACGGAGATCCACGACTCGTATGTGACCATCGGAGCCATAGTATAGCTTTGCTATCAATCATCATCGATGAGAACACAGTCTCCAAGTTCAGGCACTTGTTCAGGAGTCTTCCATCTGTTGTGGAGATCCATCGCGGCTGAAATCATGATGAGAATTTCAATTCTTTCCCACGATTCATGTAGGTAGGACTCTTCGTGCTGAATGCCATGATGGATGCTCTTTAAGCTGAGTAACGAAAATCTGAGTTAAAGTTGAGTACCGCTCAATTGAGAGCACTTCGTTCGGAGACATAACTGTCGTGGAACCTCGTCGTAATGAATTTTAATCAGCTATTTGTAGATGATACTGCTGTTCTTAAAACCGCATAGGAATTGAAAATTCATGATCTTTACTTTGAGATGTGGAATGTTCATGACATAGCTTTTTGAGCTCATTGATTCAAAAAGTTGCCTTATCGCTAATGATCTTGATGGGTCTTACGGAAACGTCGATGCGACTTAAGTCGAGCATTGCGCGAGAAAAGCTGCCGAATATACTTCAGAGACTGTTGTCTGTACAAGCTGGTACATATGTTGTCAAAATACAAAGTAGCTTTTCTGAGATTTAGCCTTGACGTTCCTGAAAGGCCCATATGTCAATCTTTGTGGTGAAAGGCGAGCAAATGCGCGAGATAAGTGGCCACTCCGTCGCATTTCTTGGCATAGTGCAAATTTTGTCGTGAAGATGCACTCATTTGCGCTCAAGAGGGGATATAGTACTCCGGCTGTACCATATGCGCTCATTTGTGGTGAAACCGAGCAAATGTCAGCTTCAGGAATGCTGATAATCTGCCTTGCACTCGTTTGGCACTAGTAAATTTTTTAGTCTAATAGACTCTGGCGACCATTGGCACCAGTTCGGCCAGACGAAAACTTTGGATCGCGATCTCTTATAAGATATAATCAGCTGACTTAGGTACTTGTGTATATGCTATTAGTGCGACGTTTGTCTTTGTAACTCCAGGCGCTTCACTGTGTTGCATGGGAAATTATGTGATCCCTTGACTTTGCTTTTGAGTTGTTCTATAAATTTGAACATTTAAACAACTACTCTGAGAGCTTTTGGAAACGATAAAAATCGTTCAAGGATGTCGGCACCATCTATTAATGTGTGAAGGGTGGCGATTTTTCGACCTTCTGGGGCGATAATGTTGCAAGTGGCCTAATGCACTAGCAAGTGGCTGATCCCACTAGGTCAAATATTTAAGACGTTCGGTTAGAAATGTACGTCTTCCATGCATGTGGGGGGTTTTCCCACCAGGCTAGTACAATTTCGGAATCGGACCACATATATAGTATGCATTTTGTCATGTTTAAATCCATTTGTACCATGGCTACTAATTTTTAAAGTAGTAGTGCGCCACATAACTCAATTCGTGGGAGACTTATATAGGGTATTCCACCAAACTCGTAAATGTACAATTTTATAAGTTCAAAAATTTACGCTTTAGTTTTTTGAAACGCTCCTTTTTTTCATACATATAAAAGTCGCGTAAATAGGTATTTTGACTTTTCTGTCAGTGTTGCGTTTGTTTTATTTAAGTAATACTTACTGATGCACTCATTATACAAAGGTTTCAGATGGTTTTTATTTCTTTAAATTAAACAAAATTTTGCAACAAGCACAAATGTTTGACCGTTCTTTTTTTCTTTGCAAGTAGTGTTGCCTGCACTAAAAACTTTACTTTTTTGAAGCACTAAATGTAAATTATTTTTGTTTAATGGCAACACTAAAACAAAATATCAGTTTATGAAGCAAATACGCGTCGAATTTGCCTCATAGTTTTATACGAAACGCGTAAACTTTTTTTCATACAAATTTTGACAGCTCATTTATAAGGCACAGAATTTTACGAGTTTATGAATTTTATGAGGCATTTATGAGTTTGATGGAATACCCTTATAGTTTTTAAAGGTGCCACCTTTGCTTTTGCTATTAATAAGTGGTTTGTGTTCGTGGTGTCACTTTGCGTGCGCACATAGATAGTAACGCAGTATATCTTTTCTAAGGCGTCACAGAAGCCATGTAATTCGACTTTGTGATCGGGGGAGTAATTTATCCATCGCTGAATTTGTATCTGAGAAATAACATTCAGATTGTTTACGAACTGGGACCATTTTTCTAAGCGAATAGGTTTCACTTGTTCGTCCCAGTCGGTTCCATTTAGCCGTAATTATTGTATGAAGATTTTTGCTTGGATCATAATTGGTTTTGCCACCGAGGATAAAATCTATCTTTTTGTGATGGCTGATAATGCGGGTATGGAGCCTGTCGTGTATGAGAACTGGTCCGATATCTGTTTCAGTTGGATGCCTAGTTTTTTGTTGTACTTTCCATTTCGAATATAAGGAAATTAGTGTCCAACAAATTTTCGTCTTAATATTTTTGAGTATATTTGTGTGATTTGCCGTCATTTTTTTTTAATGGAAACCCTGCGGATTTAGGGCTTTTATTAGCTGTGATAAGGCCTCGTATGCTTGTGGAATCCGCGGAGAGTTCGAATGGCTAAATATGGTGCACAGTTAACGCCAAATGTAACTGTTTTTAATTTGAAGTCGCTTAAAGGTCTGGTAGGGGATCTTCGGAACATAATACGTTGAAAATCTTGGTTGTCTTTATGTACGACCATTCGCCGATACATTTTTCAACGTCCCCATTAAATACGTACTTGAATTTTCGTCAATTTAATATCAGAAGCATTAAATCTGGTTGGAGCGTGGGTCCCGTAAATAGGATAGCATTTAGGGAATTTCCCGAACTAGTGGTTTTCAAGGCATTAAAGACAACTATTACTTTTGTTGTTTTTCTTGTCTGTATTTACTACTGCGTGATGTGGTAGATAAAAGGAGTAGTATTTGCCGTTGACGATTTTCTCCCCTGGGTTTACTTCCTCCATATGATCTAAATAGAGGTATTCTTCTAACACACCAATATTCAGATTTGAGTTCACCTTTTTTAAGTAGGTTTATTTCAATACTTAGAAACTGCTGTATTGCAGAGGTGCGAGAGTGACCTAAGGCGAGTGTGTTAGGAAATTTAGTAGTCATACGACGTACCGACCGTTTTCTGATCTAGTAGTACTGACTTTGGAGGATGAAGTCATGTGTAGAAGTTCACGCAAGTGAGGAAAGTTCTCTGATCGCCATTCACTTGGGAGTGGTCAGAAACGATTCTTTTACATATGACCCAAGCAGCTCACGACTTCCGGTCTTTGACCAAGTATCCTCTGTGTAGCCTAAGAACATCCGTTTGAAGGCGAGCTAAAGTGAGAAAGCGAAACAACCCCCTGCATATGGTTGTGCTCTGGGTTTGGGACCCGCCACGTAAAAAAAAACACTCCAATTAAAAAAAAAACAACAACAGCCTCGGATGAGAGACCCTCCGTTTGATGACGACCATGGCATATGGAGGGAACACTTCTCCAGCCTGCTGAATGACAGTGAACACACAACGCTAGGAGAAGGCGAAGCCGATTCCACAATCGATGACGATGGTGCAGACGTTCCATTGCCCGACCATGAAATGGTTTGAATAGCAATTGTCGCCTGAAGAACAACAAAGCGGCGGGGGAGATTGCCGGCCGAGCTATTCAAACACGGCGGCGAAGAACTGATAAGGAGTATGCATCAGTTTCTTTTTAAAATATGGTCGGACGAAAGCATGCCCAACGATTGGAATTTAAGTGTACTATGCCCAATCCATAAAAAAGGAGACCCCGTAATCTGCCAACTACCGTGGAATAAGCCTCCTCAACATCGCGTACAAGGTTCTATCGAGCATATTGTGTGAAAGATTAAAGCCCACCGTCAACAAACTGATTGGACCTTATCAGTGTGGCTTTAGACCTGGTAAATCAACAACCGACCAGATATTCACGATGCCCCAAATCTTGGAAAAGACCCGTGAAAGGAGAATCGACACACACCACCTCTTCGTCGATTTCAAAGCTGCTTTCGACAGCACGAAAAGGAGCTGCCTTTATGCCGCGATGTCTGTACATTCGAAGATTCCAGAAATGCCTATGGCAATAACGTGCGCTTGCGGTTGGTCATTGAAATAGACGCACTTTTCATTTATTTGTCTTGCGTAAACAAGTGCAAGTTTTTTTTTTATTAAGAAAGTACTAAAAATAAAGAAATAAATTGTTTTCGAGCTACATTTAAACTAATAATGGGAAATAGTCCGGTCATTTTAAGCTTAAAGTGGGTAAGAATCTCGGAAATCGCTGTAAGTCTGCAAATTCTTGTATATTGACACCCTAAAAGTTGTCTCAAAACATATATATGGTAGGGCGTACACAACTATTAAATTTCAAAGTCAAAGGTCACAAAAATCGGTTTTTTTGCGTTTTTTTGTAAATATCTCATTCTCTATTGGTTTTTTGCTGTTTGTATTTATTATCAATATTGTAGAAAATTCTCTACAAATTTTGTTTGAAAAAATTTTTCATACGGTGAACCGTTTTCGTGATAGAGGGCGGAGAGCGCGCGGTCACAGCATTACTTCAGGTCAACCGGTGCTTCCGGTCAAAAACGCGTCATATATATTTGATGAACCATCGATAAATTAATTATTATAAATATTTGTCAATTTTTATTAACTATTATATTATATTTTATCATTTTCTTCATGCCTTAAATCTATATCTATTCAATAATACTGATCACCGTTTCTTCAAATTAAAAAATAATTAAGGGAAAAACTTAAATCATAATATAATTATATTCTCATTAACACTAACGACATTTTAAATAGAAAATAACTAAATGCATCTTCTTTAAAATCTGTAAATTTTAAAATCCTTCCACTACGTCAAAAATTATACCTGGGAATTATACGGGCCCCCATTATACACTACGGACCTTTCTATTTATAGCCAGTAGGGACAGATGTTCAAGATGTATAGTTACGACCGTCTTCTCTTTGTTTCAGTTTGAATCGTATCTTGGTAAACTACGGACGTGCAATTTCCAAAACTATGGCTGATTTGTGTTTTCTATATAATAAGTCAGATTCGGGAGGTGAATCGCTTATTGAAGTAGTCCGCGGTATGAAATCTCTACGAAATGCAAGTGTCGAACGAAACGACGGAAAAATTTATTATTTAAAATCAGTAACCACTGTTAAAGTGGATGAAAACTGCCGAAGTGTTTACATTAGTGAAAACTGTATCTAAGCAGCAAAACGGAAACAAGAAGAAGCAGAAACTATAACTCCTCCATTAGTACTCCGTAAAAAACGAGGTGAAGTGTTTGATTTTAAGAATCAATGTTTATTTTGTGGTGAAGTTGCTGATGAGGCTGCAGAGAAAAAGAAAAGAGAAAAATACAGGCGGAAGATAAAAGATGTGAGTACTCTTGAGTTCAAAGATACTGTTATCAAAAAAGCAGAAGACCGTGGCGATGATTTCGGAGAATTGGTGAAAAGTCGTATAATTTTACAGTATGATTTGATCGCTGCTGAAGCGAAGTACCATGCTGCTTGCTTTACAAACTTTTCAAATAAATCATCATTATCATCGCCTCTTGAGAAACCTCGTCAAGATAATCAAGTTACAGAAGCTATGTTAGAGATTTTCAATTACATCGAAAAAAATAATGATTTCCAATTTACACTAAAAGAGCTTAAAGATATCTTGACAGTATATATGCCAGATGATAAAACTATCATTACAAGACTACAACAGAAGTACTTAACCGATATCGTAATTACGAAGAAAGTTGGAGCTTTCACAATCATTTCTTTCCGTGATGCACAAGCTAATATTCTATCTAAAACTTGGTACGAAAGTAAAAAATAGATCCTGAAGCAGAAAGGCTAAGAATTGTAGAAGCTACAGCAGCAATTATTAGAGAAGATATCACAACATCTATAGTTGAAACTTAATCTTGTCCACCTCCTAATTAAATGTTGGATAATGTTAATCAAGAAATTCCAAAAACTTTATTGCATTTCTCAGAAGAAGTCATTGCCAAAAATAGGAAAGAACAAATTGATCATATTAAAACAAAATGTACTTCAATAAGCCATGCAATTATGGCTGCCATACGGGAACGTTGTTTTTCATCACAGTTACTTTTGAGCCTTTCTGTATTTCTTCACAGAAGATATGGATCTAAAAGGCTATTGGATATTTTATCTAGTTTGGGATTTGCAGCTTCTTATAGTAATACAGTACAGTATGAAGTTTCAGCAGTTTATCATCCACAGCCTCGTATTTTATCATCAGAGTTAGGTGGACTTGTACAATATGTTGGAGGCAATGCCGATATAAATGTCCAGACTCCTGATGGTAACAATACTGTCCATGTTATGGGGATTATTGAGATAGTAACTCCAAAAAATGCTGTTCTTTACGATAAAGCGGGTATAAAAATGTACAACCAAACCAAGGGCGAAAGAGTTGGCAGCCATATCACATGTATTTTTAAACAAGTTTACGATAAACCAGTCGTACCTGGATACAGTAAAGTTCAAGTTGAAAATCTGCATGAGAGTTTAGCACTAACAAAAAAAAAAAAAAAAAAACAATCAACGGAACTGAGTTTTTGTGGTTATACGGAAAATGGAGGGATATTGCATCGTTGCCAGGGTGGAACGGTTGTCTTGAGCAGCTCACTAAAAATGAAATGAATTTTTCAACATCTCAGGGTTATGTTTCTTCGATTTATCGATCATGGTGCCAGTAATGTAAACACAATTTATACAACTTTACTTTGCGCTCTCGGTATTGCCAAGTCGCACGGACGAATTACTTTTGATCAACCTCTCTACTCTAAAGCACGTGAAATGGTAGCTGCGTCAGATTCTAGCTCAAACTTATGTAAAGTAGTTGTAAAATTAGGAGGATTCCATATGCTCATGTCTTTTCTTGAAAGCATAGGATACATAATGGACGGAAGTGGTCTTAAGAAAGCTCTTGGAAATAAAATATACGCACCAAATTCTGTTGACAAGATGCTGAGCTGTCACGCTTACTCAAGAAGCATCAGAGACCATATATTGTTACGACTTGCATTCTCAAAGATCATTTTTGAAGACATGCAGATTGAAGATGGTACGTTGGATGAGTTAATACAACAAATCACTTCTCGAGATGTATCCTACTCAAATGCAGAAGAATGTATGGGTAACAACAGCACAATTGTGGGTGCAGTATTTCGAAATGGTTACAGTAGCACTTGATTTTGTTCGCGCTGAAAGACTTGGGCTTTTCTAAGAACACCTTGATGCAGTGCGCAGAATGCTGCCATATTTTCACGCCAATGGTCACTTCTTATATGTAAAATCAGCCCACCTGTATCTGCAAGATATGCTCAAGCTGGAAGAAACTATGGATGAGCAAACTTTTGAGAATTTCATAAATGGATTTTTCATGGTGAAACGAACAGAAAAATATAATTCAGGTACGTGGACAGATATGGTCATCGAACAAAGTCTCATGAAATCCATGAAAACCGAAGGAGGAGTATCGGGTGGTCGAAGTACGAAAGAAAGTGTTTTGTGTAAATGGGTATATGCTATGTACGCCACAAATACTATTTGTGAGGAAATGGAGAATTTATGTAATACGAGTGTCTCTTTGATGTCGACCGAGCAACACGTAGATTCCAGAGACTCAAGAGTGAAAAAAGACAGTGCTGACGTAAATATACTATTTGATTGGTTTAAACTCCATGATCCTTTTCCAAATACTACGCAGTTAATATCGATAGCTTCTGGAATTGTTGGAAATGAGCAAATTAACTGCCACAGAGCTTACGAAATTGGATTAGAGTCTATGAAGAAGATCACCGGCTTATCATTTAATGAAATAAAGTTGACACGTTCCGAAAAAGTAATGCCGCTTTCCAGTGTTAACAAATCTGTAAAAATAAATGATTGTAAAGTTGCAGTGGATCCATTATTACTCTTCCAAAGAATTACTGTCAGCAAACAATTTGAAAGTAATCTTGAAGAATATCTTCAATATGAATTGAGTCCATATCCAAAAGCTCTTTTTGATAATGATGGCATGAGAAAAACAACGAAATCGCCATTGTATGACAATATGAGCCCAATTGATTTTGTTCTCAATGAAAATAATGTGACGTTCATTATTGATGGCGGATTTTTTCTTCACCATGTTGTATGGAGCAGAGAAGATACTTTTTCTATTATTTTTGATAAATACATAAATTATTTACAAAGGCATTACAGTTCCAAAGTAATGATTGTATTTGACGGTTATTCAGACTACAGTAAGAACGTAAAAGCTATGGAGCAGCAGAGAAGAACTGCTGCACTTTCAAAAACGTATGAAGTCTGTTTCGATGAAACAATAGTTGGACCAGTTACTCAAGAAAAATTCTTATCAAATCGAATTAACAGAGATAGGCTCATTAATATGCTAATTGAAAAATTACAAGCTGCAAATATTACTACTAAACAAGCCAAAGATGATGCGTATGTTCTTATTGTTGAAACTGCAATAGAAGAATCAAAGTCTGAAAAAACTGCAGTTATAATAGGCCAAGATATTGATTTACTCGTCAATTTAATTGGACGTACACTGTCTTACGAACAAGAAATTTTCTTTAAAAAGTTGGGAAGGGTTAATGTGAAAACGGAGATATACTCGACTAAAAGTTTTGATAATTATCCTCTTTCCAAAACACATATTTTATTTCTGCACGCATGCAAGTGAATATGACACAACTTCTGCGCTTTTTAAAAAGGGGAAAAATAATTTTTGAAAGTTGTTGAGAAACTGGCAAATTTGGATGAACTAGCTGCCGCATTTGAGGAAGAAAATTGTTCGGCCCAGAGAATATTAGAGAGTGGAACTTAAACCTTATTGGCAGTCTATAATGCACCGAAATCTGTGAAAAGTCTCGATCATTTTCGTTATATGCATTACTTCAAGTCTACAAAACTGAATAAACCTGTGCAGCTTTCAAATATTCCACCAACAAGTGCAGCTGCTCATCAACATTTCAAACACGGCGCCGAGCTCTCTTTTTTAGTTTCGGTCCACCGCTCTTCCAATCGCTCAAGTGTCATCGTGTAAGCCTTTTTTATCGAAGTCATCAAAGGTGAGTGACTTATTTCTATAACGTTTTCATTATGGTCCTTCGAGCCGTTCCGGACGGCACCAGTGGAGACAAAAACATAAAAAACAAAGCACAGTGACGCGGAAAAAATGATAAAATATAATATAATAGTTAAAAAAAAATTGACTAATATTTATAATCATTCATTTATCGATAGTTCATCAACTATATATGGCGCGTATTTGACCGGAGGCACCGGTTGACCTGAATTGATGCTGTGACCGCGCGCTCTCAGCCCTCTATCTCGAAAACGGTTCACCGTATGAAAAATTTTTTCAAACAAAATTTGTAGAGGATTTTGTATTCTACAATATTAAATAAATAGCAAAAAACCAATAGAGAATGAGATATTTACAAAAAAAGCGCAAAAAACCGATTTTTTTTGTTCTTTGACCTTGAAATTTAATAGCTGCGTACACCCTACCATATGTGGGTTTTGAGACAACTTTTAGGGTGTCAATATACAAGTATTTACAGACTTACAGCTGGGTATCTCGAATTCCGAGGTGAACTTACTATAATGACTGGACTAAAAAGCTACTATTGGAACGTGAATAAGTTTTTTCACTCCCAAGGGCTATCCAATCGAAACATTGCCAAACATATAAAACGCAGCTCCAGAACCGTTGATAGATATTTAAAGAATCCAGAGGAATATGGAGAAAACTTAAAAGGAAAAAAAGAAAGTCCTATCTGGACAATCAGTACGCAAAATTGTTAGAATTGCTTCAAATTCGACCAAGTGTAAGACTAAGCAAAGTAAAACGGCTTCGATTTGCGAAAGAATACATGACGTGGACTGTTTAATCTGGCACGCGACTTAATGATTGGCGTTCAGTGGTCTTTACTGATTGGCGTTCAGTGGTCTTTACTGATGGCTTCCAATACTATTATCATGATTTGCGGAAGGATGAATTATATTAGGTTGTCAAAAAAGTCTTGCGGTATTTTCGCTAGTTGGCGATGAAAGCGCGTAGTTCTAGTTTTATTCGTCGCATCGGGTCATGCTATACCTTTTTGGAAAGCTCATTTCATGCGATAACACTTGTTTGATTGATTGCCGCTTCTTTTTAGTCATTCGTGAGTTATAGCGTCGCAAACATGGAGCAAAATAAAGAGAAAATACGGCATATTTTACAGTACTACTACGATAAAGGCAAACATGCATCTTAAGCTGCCAATAAAATTTGTGCAGTTTATGGACCCGATACAGTTTCCATTTCCACCAGACAACGATGGTTTCAACGTTTCCGCTCTGGTGTAGAGGTGGTCGAAGATGCGCCACGCTCCAGAAGGCCTGTCGTCGAAAATTGCGATAAAATCGCTGAATTGCTCGAAAGAGACCGGCATAACTGCAGATGCTTGGAGAGATATTTCCTTGAACTACATAGGTTTCCTGTATCATTCAATGAATGACCGGATATATGAAGGTATTACTAACAAAGGAGCAAGTACTAATTACTAAAATTATTATTTTTTATTTCTAATAAATTAAATAGTTATACGAACTAAAAGTTTAAGTTAAAAAAAATTTCTTTACAAAAAATTTAAAATCGTATGTACGTCTATTCTAATGACCAAGAAAAAGGCACCTTGTTTTGAGTAGCTTTAAGAAAATTTTTAAAAAACACAATTGCGTTAAGTTTGAATATATACTTGAATATTATATTAAAATTATCATTAATTTATCCATGTTTTTGCATGCCAACTTTTTTTCATTCATCATTAAAATAAGAAATATTTAAACAATTTTGGGAAAATCTAACCTATAGACCAACAGTGTATATGTTAGTATATGAAATATGAATATTGAAAGGAAACGATACAACTCACTGATTTCCTTCAGGGGCTTTTGGGGATAATATTTGTGTGAGTGTATGTGCCTGAACCTGTGCTTGTGCCTGTTGTTCCTTTTCCCAGTCCTTTTGGTGCTGGTGTGTTGTTGTGTTTTCCTTGTTCCTCTTTTGTCTCGATGTGCTTTTTGTTTTCACAGCACTGTGAAATTTATTTGTTGTCTAAACTTGTTCAGTTTGCGCACCACAATTTTGTCAATTTTGTGTGTGTAGTGTGCGGTGAAGATGTGGTGTGTATGTGTGGCTCATTTAGCCAATTTCAAACTTATTTTTATGAATGACATATATTATAAAACAATTTTATAGAAATTAAGCATTGACTGTGAAACGCAAAAGAATAAGAGCTTTCAACGGATTCTCCTCGAATTTTTCTTTTTTATCTTGTTATGTACATCGTTTTATTTATTTTATTTTTTTTTTCATTGGTAATATAAAAAATTGGGTCGTAGACCTGTGACACAAGCTTTAATTGCAACGGAAAGATCCTCCGCCTAACGGATTTTTGTTTTCAGATGATATAATTTATACATGAAAAAAATTGGTGTAATGGTTTTTCAGAAAATTTGATGCATTTGTTTAAATTAACCTAGTCGTTTAAAAGAAATTAACGGTTAAAATTTTATTAATTTAAGCCAAATTTATTTTGTTTTTTGAGTTTTGTAGCTCAATCCAAAAAACTTTTTGCAAAGCTACTTTATCGCGTTTTGGGAAAATTTTTTTCTCTATCAAAGTGGTATTCTTTTATATTGATCTAAGCGTTTACGAGAAATTCATCGTCAAACATCGATGCACATAATTTTTCTAATTTTTGATCAATAATTCGAAAATTTTTAATTTATTTTGTGAGTCTTAAGGAAATTTAGACAATTTTGAGATTCTAAAATAAATTTTTATCCGAATGAAGTGTTTCAGATAACCTATCGAAAAATAACCACAATTTTTTTACACACTTTATATGCTGTTGAATCAATTATTTTTATAAAATTTTAAACATGGCTTACGATTATGCCATAATTTATATGTATGTAGTTTTGCTATGCCTTTTAATGCAAGCTTTTCCAGTGATTGTAATAACCATGTGTTCGGGGACACTATTTACCTGAGGAGTGCGTGGAATAGAAAATATGACATACATTTTACAATACAGTACTCACGGAGGATGGTGTCCTGGTAGACATCCACGAATGTGAGGAAAGTTCTCTTTTTGGCAGTGGCCAGAAACGATTCTTTTACATTTGGCTTAAGCAGCTCACTATTTCCGATCTTCGAATAAGAATCCTAGGTTAGAAAAAAAACATCCGTTTAAAGGCGAGTTAAATTGAGAAGACGAAATATCTCTCCCCAAGGTTGCACGCTAGGTTTGGGATCCACCACGTAAAATACGCCTCTAATAAAAAGTAAATAGTAGCCTCGGAAAAGAAACCTCCCTTTTGATGACGACTACAGCAAACGTAATAAGGACTATTATTTAATGCACCTGGAATGTTCGGTTCCTTATGCGGGAAGGTGCCGCTGCAAAGCTGGTTAATGTCCTCGTAAAAATAAAGGCTGACAACACGGCCGCCCAAGAAGTGCGTTGGACGGGACAAAGACTAAGACGAGTGGGTCCTCGTGAAATTTACTACAGTGACCATTTAAAGGAGCAGAAAATTCGATGTGAGATACGTAGTGCGAGACAGACTCCGTCGCCGAGGGCTGGCATTCACCCCGGTGGATGAAAGTCTAGCCAAATCTGCATTCAAACGAAATCCTGTAACATATCGCTGATTTGCTCTCCCGCGCCGAAAGAAGAGTGAGAATGTGACCAAAGATTTTTTCTATGAGCGCTTGGAGTACACCTATGAGATCTGCCCCTCCACGATCTGAAAATCGTGGTCAGTAAATTCCGCATCCATGATGAAACATCCTCAAATGGCTTGAGGTTGATCGACTTCGCCGGGGCCCAAAATATTGTTATGTGTAGTATTAAAGTCCAGCACAAGAAAATTCACAAAGCTGCCGCGCTATCTCCGGGTCGAAAAGCCATCAACCAGAATGTTCATGGTGTGATAGATGGAAGACACGTCTCCAGTGTTTTAGATGTGCGTACGCTTCTAGGTCTTATCATCGTACGCACCCACTATCTTCTTGCAGTCAAGATTCTCACCCGCCTCTGTGCAGAAAAAACGCACGTCTACAAATATAAGGAAGGTTTGACGTCGAGAAGCTAAAACCACAACAAACAGGTGAACGATTTTCTACTAGACTTGCAGTTTTGCTCTCTGAGAGCACTCGTCAGCCACTCGGTATAAGAGAACTGTGAGACGGCATTTCAAAATCCTTACGTACAGCAACGAAATCATTGATTTTCGGAAAAGACAAAGAACAGCTGGTACACCGAGAAGTGCCGAATGTATGTTGAATGCAACAACACAAACGACAACGTCAGCTTCGAAATTCAACGCAGAATAAGTTTTGTTACGAGTTTTCGAGAGAAAGGATCTGTGAAAGATTTATGACCCATTGCGAGTTGGCCATGGCGAATATCGCATTCGATGAAACGACGAGCTGTATAAGATATACGACGACATTGACATAGTTCAGTGATATAAGAGACTGCAGCTACGCTGGCTAGGTCAATTCGCCCGAAAGGACGCTTTGAAAGTATTCGACGCCGGGGGAGGCAGAGGAAATAAAAGACTTCCATCCTATTGTAAATCGTTGAATTCTCGTATATCTCAGAGACACAAAATTACGTACCTTCACGACACGACCGAGCTTCAAACGTGTCAATATCAAAATTGGACGATTGGTGGACATCTTTACCAAATATGGTACATAACATTATTTTGACGTTTTTATGTTTTATGATAGAAAAAATAAATTTACCTGCTTAAAATAGAATAAAATAGAATATTAATTGAGGTTCTGCACCGCGACTAAGGTCTATTGTGCCCTCTCCTATATCACATGACCTCCCAGAGCCCCAGCATCCTGAACAGTTCCAGTAGTTTCCGGGTGCTAGTGAGGTGATGTGATCCCTGCTGATATAAACGGAATCCAGGGCCTTAAGCCTTTTTCCACAGATTGCTGTGCAATCTAGGATTAGGTGTGCTGGTGTTTCCCGTTCCAGGTCGCAGAACCGGCAGTTAGAACAGGAGACCATGCCCAAGTTGGTTAGGTACTTCCTGAGCTTACAGTGCCCTGTGTAGACTGCGACAAGGAGACGGAATTTCTCACGGGGGAGGTTAATTAATTATTTAAACCTCGAGAGGTTATACCCTCCTAGGAGCAGCTAGGCGTGGCACATGCTTGCTGCCTGCCGCCAGTGCCGCTCTCTCTCTCCTCCGTGCGGAGCAGCTCCTTAAGAGTGTGGGGTCCTACTGCTATGTACGGCTCTGGTCCCAACATCTTGGACGCTGCCGCCGTGCGGGCCAGTTCGTCGGCCTTCTCAGTCCCTTCTACTCCCTTGTGCTCTGGTACCCAAATTACGTGCACCCGGTTGCACAAGGACAGGCGGTTAGCCTTCCCAAGCATTATTCGACTAAAAGCGATTTGGTCTCGTATGATAAGAGCACCTTTAGTGCCGCTTGACTATCGCTGAGAATATCTATGCGCAGGTTGCAATAGTTGCGGCTGAGGTTGATTTCAGCGCATTGACTGATGCCAAGAACTTCAGCCTGGAAGATGCTTGGGAAGCAGCCCATAGGTATTTGGACAGCTTAGTATGCGCACCCGCAATACCTGCCCCAATACCTTCCGGTGTTTTCGAGCCATCAGTTTACCACTGAATGGTACTGTCTGCTAACAGCCTTTCCAGCGTGGATCATTCCACTCCTTCTTGCTGCCTAGACTTACTTTGAAATTCTTCTTGAGATTTATTTTCTTCGTTGTGCCGTCCCTTGGGAGGGGGCCAGCGGTGTGCTTTCCACTAGAGCGTCCATCTGTCTAGAGGACATTATCTTCCCTCTTCCACAGCCTTCTGCTGACATTAGCAGCATTGTGTGCTTTGCTGCTAGCTTGATCACCTGATACAGCGATGTAAGCTCTAGTATGACTTCCAGTGCCACCGTGAGGCATCTGCGCATTGCTCCCGAAGCACAGAAACATGAAAGTCTTTGCAGCTTTAACAGTCTCTGAATCCCAGAGGACTGCGCTGCTTTGGTGGCCCAGGCAACCGCTCCATATGTGACTATGGGCCTTACTACCATGGTATACAGCCATCTAATGATATTTGGCTTGTATCCCCATGATCTGCCGGCCAGGCGTCTGCAAACCATAAGCGCTCTACTTGTTTTGGACAGCGTTAAGTACTGCTCCATTTCAGCATTGAGTCCAAGGTGAGGCCAAGGAATTTGACCTCCTTAGACATTTCTACCTCTGTACCTCCAATTGTTAGGGACTTCAGGCCCGGAAGAGATCTCCGCTTAGTGAATGGGATCACGGTGGTTTTTGCTGGGTTGATGTTTAGCCCTACCGTGTTGCACCATCCTTTCGCCAAGTTTAAGCCCCTTTGAACAATGTCACAGAGGGTGTTCTCAAATTTGCCTCTCGCCATTATGACAATGTCGTCCGCGTACCCTTGACTGCAGATTCCATTGCTTGTGAGCAACTCCAGTAGTTCGTCTACTATCAGGCTCTAAAGCAGAGGGGACAGTGCTCCACCCTGTGGGCAGCCTCTCGTGGCGCCAAGATGAATCTTGCTGTCTCCCACTGTTGTTTCTGCAACCCTTGTGCGCAGAAGGGCTTCTATCCATCTGCATATCGGAGGGTTAACGTTTCTTCTCTCGATCGCCATGATCACGAAAATTACTATAGCGATTATCCATGGCTCAGGGATATACGGCATCGCCGGGCTGTCGCTCATCAGCCTAGGGCTGTGGTAGGAGGATGTCCATACCTTGCTGCAAGAGGGCCGGGAAGATGCCGTCCACTCCCAGTGACTTGTAGCTTGAAAAGGAGGCCAGTGCCCACCTGACTGAGTCTGCAGTGAACAGGTTCCCTGCAGTCAGCCAGTCTGAGCGATCCGGTCTACGTGTGACCGAGGTTGGGGTTAGGTCAGCTTGGACCGTCTCCGAGAAGTGCGTTTGTAGGAGTGTTTCTGCCCTCTCCTCCGCGCTTGTCGTATAGGTCCCGTCCTGTCTTTTAAGGGAAAATACTGTGTTCGTCTGACCCTTCGACAACGCCTTCTGCAGTCTGGCTGCCTCCGGGGTCGAGGAGACACTATCACAGAATTTTTTGAAGCTGTTTGACTTGGCAAGGGCTTTGTTGAACAGCCTATGCACCCGAAGTCTAAGGGCTGAGAGTTTACTGGACCACCAGGGGCAGCTTTGTTTGCTGGTAGTCGTTTTCAGTGGACAGGCACAATGAGAGGCGTCCACAATGGACTGATTTATGGCACTCAGTTCGCTCTCCAGTCCAACTGTGGTCGATCTAACATCCGCCTGCCCCACTTCACTTATATTTCTACTTAGAGTCTCTCTGAAAATACCCCAGTTCGTATTCCTAGGGGTACGAGTCGGAGGACGGTCCCCGACCACCACCCTTAGAACAAAACGAATGATCTTGTGATCTGACAGTGAGGGCAGTGAGGACAGTGAGGTCTACGACCTCCCTGCGAACACTAGTTATGAAAGTTGGCTCACAACCCTAATGTTATTACTAATTATAAATTCAAGAAGTGACTCACCCCTCACGTTGCAGTCCGTGCTACCCCATTCTGTGTGATGCGCATTTGCATCGCATCCTATAGTCAGGGGAAAATAGTTGGCTTTGCAGTACTCCACCAGACTGAGTATCGATGGGGGGGAGGGGAGTGCTGTGGCTCTCTCTCCCGGAAAGTGTACGGATGCGAGGACGAAGTCCGATCCTTCCTTGTCTTTCACTTGCACCGCCACTAGGTCTTGCGTTAGAAATTCTGAAATACAGAAAAAGTCTATATCGGCTCTAACGACTACAAAAGAACGGGGTCTCTCGCTAGAGAGCTCCCAGATTACCTTGCTCCTTCTCGAGTTGAGGCCTCTTACCTCTCCTCTGTACACCCAAGGTTCCTGGATTAGAAGGATGCCCAGGTTTTCCGAAATAAACCTCTTCACGATGACCGCCTAGGCCGCCGATGCGTGATGTAGGTTTACCTGGGCCACTTTTATGCCGGTTCTGGAGCTTATAGTATGGGTTCGATGAGAGACAGGTCCTCGTCCTCGATCTCTTCATCGACCTGCATCTCCAGCCCTTCCAGAAGCTCTTGGGTGGACGGCATGCCTTCCTGTTCGTTAGGGAACTCGTTGCTTCCATCTACATCCGCGGGGGTGGTTGCAACCTGTCCAGCCGAAATAGGTTCGTTGGGGGACTCGCCTTGCCCTCCCGAAACCACAGCTGCAGTCGTCTCATGCGCTGCTGGGCGGGTAACGGGTGGAGCCGGTGCTACGGTCAACCCCGTCGTGGTTCCTTGGCTTGCAGACGTAGCCTTGGGCCTCCATGGCCTCACAATAATCTTGCCGATGCGGAAATTCAACATGAATCCCTTCTGCCTGATGTACTGGCACGATTGGTCGTACATCGTGATGTTGAGGTTCCACCCAGAACCCTCAACACTGCTTGCTACGACCTTCCACGCCGAGGTACTTAAACCTTCGTTCTGGTTCCTCACAGACTGAGCGCGAAGTCGTAGCCCTTGTCTGCACTTCTTGGGAAGAACGCCACCGTGCTATGCAGCTGCGGTTTTTCTTCGCCTCTCCTTACACACACCCTTCCAACCCTCTAGCCTTGGCGTGATCTCCTTCAGCCAGGTGGCCGACTTTTCATACTGGCAGTCGACCAGCAGCATGCCGCCCTTAAAGAAAATGCCGTTAAAGGCGCCGATGAAGCCGACGACGATATATAGGGCATTTACAAGGCAGTCCTGGAGAGCTGTCAGCTGTTCGGACTCTAGGGCCTCCGCCGGGTAGTTGAGGGGCAACACTGCCATCCGGGTGCTGCTCACGGCCTCCGAAAATTTGCGGCCTGCGGTTTTCACCGGCTGCTGGTTGGAGTTGGAGCGCTTTCCACTGGCCTTCTTGGGCCTTGGTGGCTCCTGAGGTGTTATTGGGCCACTCTTTCTTTTCTCTTCCAGGAATCTCAAGTACCACTTAAGAGTGGCCCCACTCATTCCCACTCTACGTGGGTCGTCATGGCCTCCTGGCTGTCCTGGCTCTGGGGTACAGGGGATGTTCCCTCGTTGCCTTCTTCTTCTGCGTTCACCCCTAGATTCCACTTTCGTGAAACCACCTTCCTCTCAGCATACGATCTTGCTCGAGGGGGTTGCGAGGGCAGCATTTCACGATTTACCGTGGTCACGGTTGACACACGCTGAGTTCCGCTGCAGGAGGGCACATCGTCGTCGTCGCGAGCGTGCTCTTCAAAGAGCGCCCATTCTTCCGGCGTCAGGGCGTCCATGAAGCTAAACTTACGTCTAGCCCCTGGGCCACTCTTGCTTGCGGTAATACTGCTGCTGCTGTTGTTGTCCGTTGTTGTTGCCTTGGTTGTTGCCGTTGTGTTTGTTGTTTGTTGTTTTTGTTGCTTCATCTTGTTCGTACGACCGTTTGGCCCGTGTTGTGAGCCTCCCGGTCTAGTCTTCGCGAAGGGGAATCCAAGAAGTCCGCTGCGCCAGAGCCCCTTGATGCAGTAAGGCCACCGTTACTACCCTAGGCGGCCCGGTGTTGGGAAGGCTCCGTACGAATACAGCCAAATTTACCTCCTGGCTGCAGATCATCCAATGGGCACGGGTCGCATAACACCCTGGATTAGGAGGTGTTAGCTCTTGCTCACTGCGCACATGCAGCCTCCGCCAGCCCCCAGGAAAGATTCTATGCAGCATCACCCCTGGTGGCTGGGAGATGCCGTGCTGTGCTGCGGTTTAAGCCCCTGCACCACGACAAGGTGCCTACCATTCGCAGAGGAATTTACCTGCTTAATAAACGAATTATGGAACCAGCGGAAGAATAGCTCAGAATTTATCCAAGACTTTCGCGAGTTAGTATATTCCAGTGGGTTTTCAAACCCTTCGACGCCACGGCGGTTTGCGGATTTACCAATTCAACTTATTCCAACCATCTGCGTTCGTTCGCAACATAAATGGGAGTTTATCCTAAATTTTTTTTGGCCAGGTGCCATCTTTTTGTTTGCCTCGACAAATGTTTCATCGGGCAGAAAATTATAAATTTCCATTTCATTTATTTTGCCCGCAAATTATGAATGACGGTGTTATTTCTGACTTGTTGCTTGCGAGGAATTCTCCACAAATTTTTAAGTGGCGAATACCGTATCGTTTCTTGAAATTTACTAGTCATCCATCACTTGCATGAAATTCTTTTCCAGAATACAATTTGGCAAATTCGAGTTTGGCTCTTACCTATAAAATTGGACCACTCATTGTACAATTACGTTGTCTTTGGCTTAAGAACCGTTTATACAATCTTGCCTCAAAAACGAGATACTCGGATACTCCGACAACAATCTTTTACATAGAAATTTAAGGGTTTTTTTTTTTTGCCAAGAAACGGTTGGATTCTAAAAAATAAATAAGCTCAGAAGAGTTAACAAAAAGTTTACTTTTTTAACTTTCTCACGAGTTAACTTTTGCGCGATTTTACTGTAATAGCTTAAGGTCAAACCTGTCCATACACAACGAATTACTTCTGTATAAACAAATTATCTTGGAGTTAGATACATATTTAATTACACTTTCTTCTACTTGTTTCTTTACCAAAAGAATACCAATGTCCTTATGGTCATTTTCATGCATGCACCATAACACGTGATTGTTTTAAGCATTTTCGATTGGAACCTTTGTATTACATAATATCAATATTAGTTGCACCGGTCGTACCCCACATTTGAATGCCAAACATCCAAATCGGCTTTATGACCGCATTAAATAAAAACACTTTGTTGTCGAGGATAAGTTTGGAGTTTTTATTTAAAAGCCAATTTACATTTGCAACTCTTATATTCATGCAAGTTATTTTACTAAATATATGTGTGGAGAAAACATCTTATATTTAAGTGAATACCAAGATAAGTTACTTCATTCGCTTGGGGTACTAAAATATTGTTCATTTTTACTGCCGGACACATTTTTGGCTTTAGCGAAAACGTAATATAATACATACATATATGTACTTACAGTTCGCTAGCCATTCTTCGACAGAAGTATTCTCGATGCTTAAATGTGGCAATTGTTATGGCTCACTAGCGGTGTCATTCGCAAAAGTTGAAGTTAATACATTGTTAGCTGTTCGAAGATCTGCAGTATATATGATGAATAGAGTTGGGCCTATTACGCTGCCCTGTGGTACACCAAATCTCCCATGTTTACCATAAATTGTCTACTTTTTATATAAGACTCCAGTGTTTTATACAATTCTAAGGGTATAATATTTTTAATCTTATATAAAATATAGCTGAACAGTTCTTTCTTTGCTCAAATGATTTTCTTGTTTCGTTAGTAATTAAATTACTTGCTTTATCGTGCTATGTTTTTCACGAAACCCGAATTCGTGCGTTGGTATTATATTATTTTCGTGGAGGAAAGGAGTCATCTTTGATAGTAACATTTTTTCAAATATTTTAGAAAGACAGGGTAGAACACTGATTGGTCTATATGAATGCGGCTGTGTTATGTCTTTCCCAGGTTTATCTATCAAAATAATCCGCGACTTTTTCCATGAAATTGGATAGTATCCGAAACGAAGAATTGCATTGAAGAGCAAAAAGAGCACCTCTACAGCAATAATTGGTAACTAAAAGCATTTTTGGGGAAATATTCTTTGATGATACCTATAATTTCAGAAGGTGAAGTCTTAAGAGACTCAAGCGACTGTTTAGCTGTGTTGGCAAATTGGGTTGAAATATCTTTTCTAGGTAATTTGCAAAGCAATTAGCCTTTTCCTCGTCACTTCGAGCCCAATTTCCACCCCAGTCTAGTATAGGCATGTTTGAGTCAGTTGGTGGCTTCATGGACTTTTAGGGGTTTCCAAACGGAATTTTGCTTGTTTGAATTTGGACACAGTTTCTTTACGTATATTTCGGTGTTCAATTCTTCCTCAAGTTTAGCGCTTTTTTTAATTTACGTACAGCAGATTTTAATTGAAGCTGAATGGAAGGGGGACGATGTATCTGCCATTCACGTTTTCCACGCCTTTTTTTTCATTTACGAGCATTTCTATTTCTCTATTAGAGATTTTTTTGAAACCAAGCGGCTTATAGCTTTTGTTTGGTGTTGCTAAGACAGCTGCGCTGGTTATTATATCATTGACTTCTCTTATGCTTTCGTCAATATCTCTTCCTGTATTTATTTTGTACTCAACATTAATGTGGCTACTTACGTGTTTTTTATATTTTAGCCAATTCGTTTTATAAGATGATAGACCCACTTTTGGATCAACGAATTATTCACATAACTTTATTAGTACATGAGAGTGATCAGGAGATATGTCAGTACATGTACTCGTATCACCTTTTATGTGCAATTTTTCTATATTTTTAATTACAGCAAAATTAATTAAATGTGGTGTTTTGTTTCGATCACTAGGCCAATATGTCGGCTTACGAGTATATATTATGTCAAGGTTAGTGTGCCTATTTATAATAGTGTGATACAGTTGTCATCCCTTCGGATTATTTAGTCGTGAACCTCAATACGTGTGGTTTGCATTGTAATCTCCACCTGCTAGAAATCTATGACCTTCTGTTCCAAAAAAGTCTTTAAATTGGATGTCTGTTATTTTAAATCGAGGTGGGCAATATATATCAACAAATGTTCAATACACTCATTTTTGAAATATTTAAAAAAGTTTGCAACATTTTTTTCTTAAATTATATTTTGCATTGAAGCCATAAAGTGTGTCATACATTGGGTAAGGTTGAAAATCATAGTTTTAACGCAGTATTGCCTTTTACCAAGTTTGTATAGCTCCCTTGTGTAGCATTGTCTTTAAGATTTACTGGTTTTGAGATATAGGCGGGGATTTCAATATTTTCATTAGGAGGAATAATTAACAATTGGTTACGACGTGCTTGAATTTTCTGTGACAACTTCGATCTAAAATCCTTATATACAGGGCAACCCCTGTAGTTAACAGTGTGATTTCCTCCACAATTGCTGCATTTTTTATTTAAATTCTCTTTTTAGATTAGTAGAATGTAGATCACCCCACACCGCACAGACACTGCGTAGAGTGCAATATACTTTCGTGTGTCCATACTCTTGGCAGTTTGTACATTGTACTGGACCATTTCGCTTATGTGCTTTCTCAACGGTGATTCTGCGATGGAGCAGATATTCTAAATTACAAATAGGACGTCTTTCATTTATCTTTAGTTGGTTAGAATTTGGCATCAATTCTATTTTGAACTTTGGCAGTAGGATTTTGTTCCTCTTAAAAATATTTACTACTGATTTAATGCTGAAACCACCTTTTTTCAGTGCTTATTTTACATCGTTAGAGTCTACTGAAGACTTTTTATAACAACAACTAGGCCTTTTGAGCTCTTCAGTTGGTAAAAGTAGTAATTCTTGTTGTTATTTGTTTGGCATTCACGACTGTGCGTACCCTTTGCATCGTCGTTAGGCTCTTTGCTCAGTAAGGCAAATCTGTTGCCATTAAGAATTTCTGGCTTTTTACCATTAAGCGTGCCTGGTAGAAATTTTTGGTATTGACCGCTGGTTTAATAGGACTCGAATTCCTGTTTACATTAATGTAGCGATCAATACCAGTCTGAACTGATGGCCCTTTTTTGCTTGGTACATTCTCACCTCGCATGTTGTTTTTCTTCGCTGTCCGAGTGTTTGCTGTTGCCTGCATCGTAGCTACTTTTACTGACTGTGAACTTTGCTTACTTTCCTCTTCAGTTGATCGCTGCGATAACTCATCATCGTCGTAACATTTTTTTTTTGTCAGACGTTGTTTTTGTCGGTTCGACAAAGCTGAAGTTGGCATTTAAGGAATGCCTACGGCCTTGCTTCGAAGCACTCATCATTGTTTTTTTTATGTTGCACTATTTGTTTATATTACTATTAACAATTTGTGTGCAAATTAATAACCCCGTCTTGGGCAACTACGGGAAACTGCCTGTGGTCAACTGCCTGTGGCCAACTGCGTTGTTTTCTTTATTACTCTTTCTTAAATACAATATTTTGCTTAAGTCTAGATACAAATATTAATCTTCCATTCTAGGGAGTATATCTGCAATCCACTTGAGATAGGACATATGTTAGAAGTGGAAAGATTCATCTTACAATCTATGAATTACATTGTGGAACAATCTCAGGCGGACAGTATTAGCAAAGTACAATGTTTCAATACGGACCATATGGGTCGTAAGTGTCATGTAACATATTTATTACAGATAAATAATATGATATCATGTGATATGAACTGGTGGTATTAACTTGCACTGATTTTTATTCGATTGTTTGTTTTTATCTTATTATTTTTGAATGTTTACTTTTGCAAAATCTGAATACACGGAGCGAATTACAAAACAACTCCGTATAGGCAGCTGCCCACTACCATCAGCTAACTGTATATGTGAACATTGTAAAAATGTTTGTAACAAACAAACAAAAAAAAACGTTTCTCTTGAACTCTCCTAATACCGATGCATAAGATGATGTCATTGTTTATTCCTACGTAGCATATAGAAAGGCAGGGACGATGAGGGACTTGAAGAGGTGTTGCGTGTCGACAGTTACAATATATATACATATATATATGTATCGTCAGCGTAGGCCACCAGCTCTACACTCTTTGAAGATTATACGTTCTCTATTTAAATAGTAGCGCACCTTGTTATATGCGATGTTGAGAAGGTTTATCCCACTGTAACTTGCGCAGGTTGTGGGGTCTAGTATTAGAGATATTAATATTTTGGCCGCTGGCGAAGTCAGTTAGCCTCAACCCATTTAAGGATGTTTCTTCATGGTGGTTGACTTTACCGACCCACTGTGCTGCGGCGCCTTCCCAATTAAGGGAACGGACACTCCAGGTTTTTTATGTGGATCAAACCCAGTGCACAATTTTGGGAAGGCATGTTCACCTTTCCACTGTACTAGCCTTCAAACAGATGTTTTCGGCTATCCAGATCATATTTGGTCTAAGACCGGAAGTCGTTAGATGCTTCCTCCTTCTGGACGACCTTCGATCATTTTGGTAGGTATTTTAGGAAATGAAACGCGTTCTTGATTAAGCTGACAATTTTCAAAAAGAATAACGTAAACAGGTCTCTCTGGAGTTTCTTCATCGTACGAAATCCAATGCCACCATCATGGAGTGCATTATAACTAGCGATAAGACATGGATTTATAAGTTTGACATGCAAACAGGTCAACAATCATCGGAAGGAAAAAAGAGCCGAAATACATAAAAAAAAAAACACGTGAAAGCCGCTCAAAAAATCGAGGTTAAGTTGAATTTTTTTCAAAAAGAGTATCATAAACAGGTATATTTGGACTTGCTTGAACGTGCCAAATTCAAAGCCACATTCATGAAGAGCCTTATAACTCCGGATAAGACATTAATTTATGAGTTTGACATGCAGACATGCCAACTATCATTAGAATGGAGACAAAAACAGCCGAAACAAAAAAAGAGCTGATATTCGTGGTTTGGTGCATCACGAATTTGTTTCGGAGCGGTCAATTATTCCAGTGTGAGAGCGTTTTAAAATTAGCGTTTTTTATATCATTTTCCATTATGCCCAGGATGGAAAAAATAATAATTTTTGGGCATTTAAATTGAAACAACCAACATTAAGTACCTATAAAAATTACTATATACAGTGGCGTAACTATAGGGTGGCAAGTCGGCAAAATGCCACGGGCCCCCAGCCCAAAGGGGCCCCCGGTCAGAGGAAATCTCAATTTCCAACATTTATTATTACACATAGACATTACTTAAGTAAAAAAAAAGTTTTGTCTTTAATTTATTTGTTACCTTCTTAGTTGCATACACAACTAAAAAAAATATACCTAGGTATTAAACTTTCAATGC
Source organism: Bactrocera correcta (assembly GCA_027475135.1). Classification (NCBI taxonomy): domain Eukaryota; kingdom Metazoa; phylum Arthropoda; class Insecta; order Diptera; family Tephritidae; genus Bactrocera; species Bactrocera correcta. The sequence continues at coordinate 15,796,833 of CM050322.1, read as the reverse complement.
ATTAGTAAACAAAAATTTAACCCAGTTTTAGAAAGAAAGGTCAAAATCCAATTACTCGTAATAATTTCGGAAACATGTGTGGACAAACATACCTCAAAAATGTGTATATTGGTTTACATTTATATTCACTGGGCATGTCTCAGGGTGTCTCGCTGAGACTAGGTATACTGCCGGCATTAAAATCAGTGTTGCCGTTTTAGTACATTTCGCGCTAGATAGCGCAAATCTAGACTCTTCAGCACTTTTTTTCTCAGTACAATGCGCTAAAAAATATTTTTCGGAATCTAGTAGAAAATTGTAAAAATTATTGACGATCGTAAATTTAAGCCAATAAGTTAATTGTCAGAGCCGTAAAACGTTAGGAAAATAACGAGCTGGGAATTCCCCAAAGGATTTAGTATTCCCCGACCACAATGTTATTGATGCGTTTAATATTTTGTCTCTTTTTTACATTAAAGTGTTATGTTATGACTGTCTCTGATTTTACTAACAGAGTTCAATTATAATGATACGATTGCCACACTTTTATGTTGCCTGAACACGGTTTGAAGAAAATGACTAAAACTGTAAAAAAAAAAACGGCATCTGGTGAAGGCACACCAACCGCACCCGAACGTAATGATGACCAGAAAGATATTCAGTTATTTAATTTAATTGATTTTGATAAATGTAATAATGGTTAAATAAATTCACATAAAAACACATCTTCTCTTATTGCCATTAAAAATTCACAGCTAAAGTTTAGCGCAATTTTGAAATGAGTTTGGTGTATTTTTTTCTTTCTCAAACGGCAACACTGCTTAAAATTTATGTTGGTAATACTTGCTGATGCTTGGGGAATCCCCGATTCGAGTTTGTATATATTGTTACAAAAGTAGTATTAAATTGTATTTGTATTGCTATATGCATCCCTTATGATGAACAATAGCTGTAGGCATATGGAATAGCATTTGTTTTGTTGTAGACATCTGGCGCCGCGGCTGTCTGCTTGTCTACGTAAACAATTGCTGAGTCTGGTGCCGTGGCTGTCTGCTTGTCTACGTAAACAATTGCTGAGTCTGGTGCCGTGGCTGTCTGCTTGTCTAAGCAATAGCTACATTTGGCGCCGTATAGCGTTATGTTCTTGTAGTTTCCAGACGCAATATCCTAGAAGGACACGTCGGCATCAGCGAGGAGTGCGTGGCTATATAAGCCGCGGCAGCGCCAACGTAATCAATCAGTGCTAAGAGTAAACTGCTATAGTGTTAGTGAAATAAAGAGTTGGTGAATTAAATTGAAGTTGACAATGTCTACTCGGTAAGAATTTTATTCTAATATTTAAAATAATGATTCTCATCGCGCATTTCAAAATCAATTCACTATTTTGACATTCGTAACCTCCAAAACTATTTCGGTACCTATGTTCATCGTTCTTTCAAAACTTACAAAATTTGACACTTGAATTGAACTTTGAACAATCGGTGGACTTTCGTTATAAACATTTTTACGGTCGCTTTTTTGGCATTTGTTAGCAATTAAGTAGATTTTTCAATAAATAAAAACTATAGTATTATTACAAACTTTTTGCGGTTTTGTTCTAGAAAGTATCAGAGTGGAAGCGAAAAACGAAAGCGAAAGAAAGAGTCTGAAGAACAAAATAAAAAGTTACCTAAAATAAGTCAGTACTTTAATAATCAAGATAGTATACAAGAAGAATCAAATGAACAGCGCGACGGAAAGGTAGAAAATGATGACATAAGTGCCAATATCGCAGGGCCCGATAACAGTGAATATTTAGATTCAGAGCAACCACAACCAGGTACGAGCAAATCTTTAAATGAATCATGTTTGGACATAGAAAAATTAAAATCTTTACCGCATGTTACTGATAAAGGTAACTTTAAAGAACTCAATGATCAAGTAAAACGGTTTGTGATCGAAAATGGACACTGTAAACCAAAAGGCCCCTTTTTAAGGGATAGTAACAATAGATCTTTCTTAGATAAATATTATTACACTGTTTCTAAATCTGGCGTAAAGTTAGAACGTACATGGCTGTCCTATTCTCTATTGCTTCAAAAAGCATATTGTGAACCATGTTGGTTATTCGCAAATAGGGCATCTAAAAATATACAAAATATTTGGATGGAAGGCTATGATGATTGGAAACATATTGTGGAAGCCATAGAAAGACATGAGACATCGAAAGAACATTTGCATTCATGTTTTGTACATCGACAGTGGCAGTTACATGGAACACTAGATGAAGAACAAGAGTCTATTATCAAGAGAGAAAAATTTTTTTGGCGCCAGGTACTCACTAGACTCCTTGATGTTACTCTGACACTTTCAACCTGTAATTTAGCTTTTCGTGGCCATAAAGAAACGGTATATGGCAACGATTCTGGTCCAAAAGGAAATTTTTTGAGTATTGTTGAGTTATTAGCTAAATACGATCCTATTTTACAAGATTTGCTAAGCAAACCTAAGGGCCAGATTAAATACTTAAGTCCAAAAATACAAAATGAGCTCATTGCTGTTCTGGTTCAAAAAGTGGAAAATGCTCTGGTAAATGAAATAGTCACCGCACCGTTTTATTCCATTTTGTTTGATACTACTCAAGATATTTCCAAAACAGATCAATTGTGTGAACTTTACCGTTACTGTGTAATCGAGAAAGATGAAAATGGAATTCCAAAGGCGCTCGTAATTAAAGAGTCATTTTTAGGATTTCATGAGGTTAAGGATCAAACTGCCTTAGCAATGTCCAAGCAGATAATAAAATCCATAAATGACAAAAGTATTTCTCTGAATAAGTGCCGTGGACAAGGGTACGATGGAGCTAATACCATGAAAGGTACTTATGGCGGAGTTCAAAAACTCATAAGAGATATAGAGCCAAATGCAGTGTATGTCCATTGTGCTGCTCATAATTTAAACTTGGTAGTAAATGATGCAGTAAAAGAGGTCATAGAAATACAAACGTTGTTCGAAACTGTGCAACAAATTTATAATTTTTTTGGCCATAGTATTAGACGATGGAATATATTATCTAGTTTTATATCTGACAACAAAAAAGGAGAAACCGTTGTATCATCAAATTCAGTAACATTAAAAACAATGAATCCAACTAGATGGGCAGGACGCTTTGATGCCATGTTTGCTTTAAAGGTTCGATTTGTTGATGTTCAAAAAGCGCTAACAAAAACCATTTTATCAAATTCCAAATCCGATGAGAGAAATGAAGCTATCTTGCTAAAGAAGAAGGTAGAGAACTACAATTTTATTATGTTGCTGGTTTTCCATTGCAAAGTCTTACAAACCATAGACGCGGCTTCTAAAGCACTTCAATCTAAAGCCATCGATCTTTCAAATGCCTCAAAGCGTTTGCAAGTCTGTCTAGAAGAACTTGAAAAGTATCGACATGAATTTGAAGATTTAAAAACGGAAGCAAATAGTATTGCAGTTAAATGGGCCATAAACCCTGAATTTCCTAAAACTCGTCAGAGAAAAGTGAAACGTCATTTTGATGAAATTTGTGAGGATGAACGTCTCCAAGATCCTGAAAGCTTGTTTAAAGTGAACGTATTCTATCGTGTATTAGACATCATCATTAATCAACTTAGATCGCGTTTCCTTGGAATGAATGAAATTGTTTCCAATTTTAGTGTCTTGCAGCCTGCCACTTTGCAAAACTTGAATGATACTGATTTATTGGCAATGGCTTTAGCATTTGTCCATTTATATAAAAAAGATATATCTATGTCGTTTTCCAAAGAAATTCTCAGTTTTCGATCCTCTTTTAAACATGAAATAGAAAGGTCATCTTCTATAAGAGAACTTGCTGACTTATTAATAATAAAGAATCATTTTATATCTTCAAGCTTTCCTGAAGTGTGCACTGCATTTCTGTTATTTCTCACCATTCCTGTAACTACGGCTAGTGCCGAGCGATCATTTTCAAAACTGAAATTGATAAAAACTTATTTAAGAAATTCTATGGGACAAGAAAGGTTAAGCAATTTGGCTATTCTATCCATCGAAAATTCTATGGCCCGAAATTTGAACTTTGATGATGTCATTAACACTTTTGCTGAACAGAAAGTCCGAAGAAAGGAATTTTAATAATTAAAATTGTGTGCTTAAAATAAAATTGTGATTTCAGTTCAATATGTACTTTAAATTAGGTACCTTTAATTAAAAGTGAATAATTAGAAAATCAAGAAATTATAATTATAAAGTTTGTATGTACCTACTTCACGTAGTGATTTATTAGTTAACTCTTACAAATAAAAGTGTATAAATAAATATTATCAAATAAAAAATACTATTGTTGTCGGTTCAGCTTCTTTATATATTGGGGAAGTGGGAGGGCAGGAGGCCCATTCGATGAATTTGCCACGGGCCTCGAACGGTATAGTTACGCCACTGACTATATAGTGGTTAATTAAATCCTTTTATGGTATGTTAAAAAAACTGACTTTTGATGTTTCAATATCCAATAAAATAATGTAAGCCTTTTAGCTGTCAATAAATACATGTTTTTTAATAATTTTCCATTGAAAATAAAAGTATGATGCTTGATATTACGAAACGTTTCATCAAAAACATTTTAGTTTCACACATAGATTTTATTTCCATTGTTTTAAATTTTTTATAAATGCTCTTGAACAATGCAACAAATCCCTCCATTTACATATTTTTTGGTAAATTTCGATCTGGCCATCGCTCGTTTCCAATTGCTAAACGTCGGAACCTCCTGAACTCGATCAGCTGATAAAGTTAAGGAGGCTTTGACGTTTAGCAATTGCTCCCTCACTTCCACTGAAAGATGAGTTGGGCATCTCTTTATTTCTGGCATTGTTATGTGCTTACAGCATTACAACATTCGTAATCATGAAGAATTTCGTGCACTTTTTGTTTTGGCGATACAACCACGTCTGATGCCGTCTCGTTGCGGTCTCGACAACTACTGAACGATAGAGTATAAGCGTGCCTGTTTAGTTAGCTTAGCTTAAATGCTGACCACTGGTTTAGATTATAATTTCTTCTTTTATAATTATTTAATTAACTTTTAATTTTTCTCTTAAGAGTTTACCGCTCATACGGTCAAAGTATTATATTTACTTCCTGTTAGCAATTTTTCTGGTGTACATAAACTAGAGTATAGCTCCAACTCTTGTTCTTTATAAGTAAATAGCTCAGAGCGTAATGCAGTTAACATTCCAAAAGCTATTACAATGATTGCCGAACAGCTTATTCCGAGGTAGATTCTGACACCGCATTTTCGAATTTAATTTCGAAAAGTGGGAGACAATGTTGAAAATTTTTTTACAAGTCATAAACTTGCATTAAAAATCAAAAAATATCTGTTGTTGATACAGTGAAAAGGAACAAACATTTGTGTGTTGTAATATACTGTCAGCATCAAAAGAAAGTGAATAACTCTTATTTATTATATTGCTCGTGTTATTTCAGCTTTGCTAAGTCATATCAAGCAACAACTTATAATTTTTTAAACGGTATTTAATACTCATCAAATTGAAACACCTCACAAATACTGGATCTCAACCTCATCGAACGTTTATCAGAGCACATGCACAGACATCATAAAAAGGACAGTCAGCAGAAATGCCATTATTAAAGATGTTATTGTAGAAGAAAGACAAAAAAGTTATCTCAATTCAATGCCGCATCCTTACAAGTCATAATTAGAGCAAATACGAAGTACCAAAAATATGCTTCCTTCACTTATAGCTATTTTGCACACTTTTCTTGACGCCAGAAATATGAAGTTTTTGGGTTTACTGTTCATTATTGTTTTTTGAAATTATGCTAGTTCGGAAAAGGTTGCGTTAAATGTTTAACGCTTACATATTTACGCTAGAGTGTCAGCGAAGATATTCGAGCCTCAAGAGAAGCGGTGACAATCGGCGATCGTTTGTTAGTTTCTTTCGGCACAGCTCGGATTTTCCACCAGCAACACAATGTCGCGACGCTTTGTTGTCGTGTCAGTGCAGGAATAAAGGGATGTCCAACTTATTCCAGTCTGAGAGCGCCTCAAAATTAGCGTTTTTTATGACAATTTTCATTGTTGTCAGATCAGAGAAAAAGCTATTTTTTGGGCATTTTAAATAAAACACCAATTCGCATTTTCCACACCACTATGAGGTATGCAAAAGGGAGCGTTACCGAAGTTATTTTTGGGTGCTCGGTTCTCTAGTAGGCCTATATCACCCATTAAAAATTTATTTATATAAAAACAAAACTATAACAGGTCATATAGTAAAAAAAAAATTAACAAAAACAATATCACTCCATATCACAGAATATTATTATAATATAATACTAACTCTATAGTCTCTTAATGCGAATCTGCTTAAAAATCTTATTTCAGTGTTACATATTTAGCTCATTGCAACCACTAAAAAAGGAAGATAAAAACTAGAAATGCCTAACACAAAAAATTTTATTCTTAAAATTGGGTAGAGATAAATCTTTATTTAAAAATTCTGTCACAAAAAAAAAAAAATTTAATTCTAATAAATAGAGCAATGACTACCTTTGGGTCACAGTCTTCACAACACAAGAAGGGCCTAACATCTTTTAATTTAGTAAAAAGAATTTCTCCTACGTCTATTTTATGACAATTTTTGCCAAATTCCTCATCAAATTTTATTTCTAAATTATTAATAAATGCAACACATTCTTCACGCGGCTTCCCTAAGTTGCATTTATCGATCTGTTTTAGGTGTATGAAGAAGAATTCATCAGAAGGAATTTCATCTTCTAAATAAGGTAAAGGCAGGAGGCATTTGTGCATTTTAAAAACTTTCAAATAAATGTAGCCGCAAAAAATATTTAAAACATTTTCCTTCAAAAAGTTAATTTCTAAACTACTATCTTAAGTAATGGATCCAACAATGGAGTGTTCGGCCGTGGTAAACCCTGGAAATCCTGCCAAGAAAGGTCACTTAAAACGGAATCATTGCACACATTAAGAAGAACATTATCGTTATGTTCTGAAATAACTGTGGCTGCGGTTTCTAAAGGCAGCTCACAGTTACCTTTTGTTACGATATTTACGCAACGTAAACCCCACGACTTCCTAAATAAACTAGAGAACATGAAAGGTGTAACTCTAGTACCTCCCCTACTTCTAATCTGACCAAAAAAATGCTCTAAGCTGTCCTAACATAGTCTTCTTGTCTTCAGGTAAGGAAATCCTGAGTGTTACAGCATTCCCCACAATCGTCTTAAATTATTAATATTAATTAACCACCCCTTGATAAAATTGAAATTATTTGTTGTGTTGTTTCCTAACTCATCTACGACCTGAATTGTCTGCATCATCTAAAAACTAGTTTTGCTCTGGGGAACTTATAAAAACTTTTTTAGTGGGTACAATGGTTTTAATAAAGCTCATACTATTTAAGCTTAAGGCTCCCGAAAGAAGAGAAAGCATACCTTAAGCGACCGTATTACTTAACACTTGAGACGCGAACTTAACTTTCATTTTTCGACAGGTAGTGGGGTAAATATGAGCATTGGCTAATTTATGCGCACACCGATAACTCGACTTAGAGTCCTGTTTACAAAAATCTAACCAACATACGCGATTATTTTTAAAGTCAACTTTATTTTCCATACTTTGTTTACAGTTTCGACTACATTTTAATAAATGGGGGCTATCGTAAATAAAAACATATTTCCGTACCATTAACGTTGAAGAAAGGCCGCGACATTGAAACACCTAACAAATTAGCTAAATTTTGAAAATTGGTACCCTGTTCACAAACAAAATCGCAAGGAACTAGCCCTATATTTTGAAGTTGGGTAATGGCTTCAAGAATATATTTCTTGAGGACATCCCGTTTACATGAGCCTCTAACAAAAAAATAAGATAACGGTTGGACCAAGGTTCCCCACCTATACCTTGCACCATTATGGTCACTGCAGTTGTGGCTATTCTAGATGTGTGATTTTCATCGCCATAATCTTCAAGACCTATCACCCTATCAAATTTTCTATCATACTGCAAATGACATTTCAGTGACATTTCATCACAAGAAACTGATATGAACTTTTGTTCGAAAGAAAATCCCTTACTCCTAATTTGTAAAGACCTTATGCTGCATTGGGTGCAACCTGGGAAACGAGGCCTGTCTGCGACAAAATTATGTAACGTATTTTCCAAGGGAAAACCAAGTTGGTGCTTTAGGTAGCGGTAAGCGATTGGCGACAAAAAAAAATATACCCAAAGCTTAAGTTTTAAAAAAAACTATCATAACGCCGACCGTGATTTTGGCGACTACTATGTAAAAAAAACTACTCCTACACCCCTACTACAAGCACATTACTGAGGAGGAACTTTGCTGCAAACTATCTCAAGAGGATCTGACTTTTCCCTAAATGAACTACTTTCTAAAATTTCATCTTTCTAACGCAGTTGCCATTTGGATTAACTGTGCTTTCAAACTCCTATTCTCCTGTTCTTTTTCATCTAATTTTATTTTTAAAATCCTTTTCTATTCCCTCAATTTTTCTTTTTCTATCTGTCCCTGCTGTCAGACCCCTACCTGTTTGCGCGGCTTTTTCACTACTCTTTAGTAGTTCCTCCTCCAGAAGTGGCTCTAAAATATTATCGCGGTCTTCCCTTTCTAAAAGTGGAAGCAGGTGCCTCGATGCACCGTTTGCATTTGAGGCAGATCCTTCCATTTGGGGAAAAAAATTTTCTACGCCCATTTCAATAGTATTTTTAAAAAAAGAATTTGGGGCGTTAATTATTGGCTCAATAATTAAATTGATATCCGGAATGGCTCTCGGATGCAATTTTATTGCGTTACGCATTTTATAAGAAAAATTCTGCTCATCCGCAAAAATGTGTTTAGGGGCTTTTTCACCCAGATCTTCAAAAACACCTAAACGTTTGAGCCAACGTTTACGCTCCTTAAAAGAAAAAAATAAAATACAAAATGTTAAATATAATTAGAAAATATGTATAATATGTAATAATAATAATAGTGTATAAAGTGCACATTTAATGAATATTTAGAAGTACGATTTTTTTCTAACTATCATAAATATTCAATGACAAATCGTTAGTTTAAAATAATTTATTTAATTTATTAACGGCGATGTCACTAAATTGACAGTTACGCTCTGAACACGTAGAGCGCGACAGACTGCAAGCGACATTTATCAAATTTTAAAATACACACCTTCTTAAGGACACAGTTATTTAGGCAGCTGCACGAGTGCATAATTGCGTCCATAAGAACGTCTTCTTCTTCTTAATTGCGTAGACACCACTTACGCGATTATAGCCGAGTCAACAACCGCACGCCAGTCGTTTCTTTTTTTCGCTACGTGGCGCCAATTGGATTTTTCAAGCGAAGCCAGGTCCTTCTCCACTTGGTCCTTCCAACGGACTGGACGTCTTCCTCTTCCTCTGCTTCCCCGGCGGGTACTACGTCGAATACTTTCAGAGCAGGAGTGTTTTCGTCCATCCGGACAACATGACCTAGCCAGCGTAGCCGCTGTCTTTTAATTCAGTGAACTATGTAAATGTCGTCGTATATCTCGTACAGCTCAACGTTCCATCGAATGCGATATTCGCCGTGGCCAACGTGCAAAGGACCATAAATCTCTCGCAGAACTTTTCTCTCGAAAACTCGCAACGTTGTTGACATCGTCCATGCCTCTGCACCATATAGCAGGACGGGGATTATGAGACGATTTATAGAGTTAGGTATTTCGTTTGCCATGGTCGTCGTCAAAAGGGGGTCTCTCATCCGAGGCTGTTGTTGTTTTTTCATTGGAGTGTTTTTTTTACGTGGCGAGTCCCAAACCCAGCGCACAATCCTATGCAGGAGGTTGTTTCGCCTTCTCACTTTAGCTCGCCTTCAGACGGATGTTCTTAGGCTACCAGAGGATAGATACTTGGTCAAAGCCTGCAAGTCGTGAGCTGCTTGAGTCATATGTAAAAGAATCGTTTCTGGCCACTCCCAAGTGAATGGCGATCAGAGAACTTTCCTCACTTGCGTGAACTTCTACACATGACTCCATTCTCCGTAAGAACGTGTGAATTTTAATATTTGACAGATGTCCTTGCAGTCTGTCGCAAAGGAAAGGAAAGTTCCTATCAATGAACAACCATTTCTCTTGGACCAGAGAACCAGAAAAATTGGTCGCATTGGAAGTGTAGATCCACCTGAAACAAAGAAAAATGAACGTAAAGAAAAGCTTTCAAAACGTCATTCAACATCAACACTTACCAGAAAAGTATCAGTTAGAACACGAGACCATTCAGATCAGCCAGACTCTCATACAGACGACAACAATGTAGGTGCGTCGCACATGGATTCATCCAAAAACGATGCTGATGATGAATTTTCTCTTCCATCTTCTAAAACCAAACAAACCACACTAGTATAAGAACACACTGCTTTAGCTGCCCAAAGATTTGGAGTAAGTGATAGAGCAGCGGCCTTGATTGTTTCATCTGCTTTTCTGGATGCCAAAAAAGCAGGTTTGAAAACAGAGGATCAGGCTAGCTTTGTCACTGTCAAATGCAGGATTAGTCGGGCAAAAACAAGTGTTGGAGTTAAGCTCCAAAACACCGAAAGTATTGACTCTGTATATGGGCTGTATTTTGACGGCCGCAAAGACCATACACTTACACAAGTCAACGAAGGTGAAAAGTACTACCGCGACACTGTCAAAGAGGAACATATTTCTCTTATAGCGGAACCTGGTTGTCATTACTTTGGCCAAGTCACCTCTCCTTCCGGGTCAGCTGAGGATGAGACGCAAGCTATATGGCAACATTTACAAGACAATTCAGTTGATGTGGAACATCTAGAAGTTGTCGGTGCTGGTGGCACCAACACGAACACAGGTTGGAAAGGTGGAATCATACTAGATAACTAGAAGAAAGAATAGGTAGGCCATTACAGTGGGTTGTTTGTCTTCTACATTTCAACGAACTTCTATTCCGTGCTCTTTTCGAACACATAGATGGTGTCTCAAAGAGTCCAAATACATTCTCTGGCGACATAGGTAAACTGCTCCCTGATTGTGAGAAGTTGTGTTGTCAAATGTGAAAGTTTACCATCGTGCCAATTACCTTCTGAGGTTATTAATCCGACCCAACTTAGCATAGACCAAGCTTATCTCTATAAAATATCAGAAGCTGTTATTTCCAGTCAGTGTTCTCAGATTTAGCGTGGATGCATCCAGGTGACATGTGCAAATCTCGCTAGCTTACCTGCGCAAATAGAATTCTGAGATTAGACATTTCTACTGACAAACCAACAAAGGAAATAAAGATTTTGGTCAAGTACATACTTACAGTTTACTCACCTTTGTGGTTCTCAATAAGATTTAATAGTTCAATCAAAGATGGCTCACGCCATCTCTATGCTGCAATTAAAAGGTCAAGATACTTACCTGCTAAACTGTGCAAGGTTGTTGATTCATCCATGCAACAAAATGCTTTCTTTGCTCTTCCAGAAAACATTCTCCTTAGTATGATAACTGACGAACGGATAGAAGTCAGAAAGTTGGCCCTTGACCGACTTCTGGCAGCCAGAGAAGCAAAGTTTGACCCTAAAATAGAGGGGTTAGATGTAATAAAGTGCCAAAGCTGAATTTCGAAGCTAATAATTATTACGATATGATTAACTGGCAGACTATTCTTTGTTCAGTTTCTAACGAAGAACTCATAAAAGAGCTGTCGGAAGACACTGCAGAGGTATGCAAACTTAGTGAATTCCCCTCTCACACCGTGACAGTCGAGAGAACCGTCAAACTGGTGACAGAGGCATCTTCGAAAGTTATTGGCCCCCAATCTCGTGATCGTTTTATACGCTCTACACTGAAATATAGGCAACAAGTGCCAAAGTTTAGTACAAAGTCTGACTTTATCAATAAATTTGACACAGGATCAGACTAAAATAAGCCTGGCATATGGTTGGTTGGTTGGGTTGGGCTTGGGAGGAACCCAAAGAGCAGCCACCTCCACCCGGCGGGTTCTGGGTGACCAATACAGGTTAGCTGAAAGCTGCAACAATTTTCACCTTGCGCTGTGGCGCGCCGCCTTTTCGCTCTTATCTCGGGAACGGTTCGGTTCGATTCGATATTTGTATTTCTAAACTTCAGCTTGATTTTGTACTTCTACGAGTACAAAGTTATCTGTGAGGCTTCTTAATGAAATTCTGGGAGCATCTTTTACTGACAATTATATGTCACAAAATCAAAACCGGATAAAGCATATGTTATATTAGAAAATTGGTAAGTATTATAAAAGAACGCACACACACTTCCGGTGGGATTCATACCGCATATATCGGGCAAAATATCTTAACAAACAAACTGGCTTCCGGTCCTAGATCACAAATCTTCTTGGTAGCGAAAGAATTTTCGTTTGAAGGCGAGCTAAAGCGAGAAGGCGAACCATCTCTCTTAAGGGTTGTGCGCTATGGAAAACGCCTGCACTTAAAAATAAACAAAAACCGCAAACGCATGGCATGCACCTGTAAATTCTGGTCTCTTAATTGGAAAGGTGCGGCTGCCCAGCTGATTGATGTAGTCATAAACTTAAAGGCTGTCATCTAAGAAGTGAGATGGATGAGACAAGGACTGAGACGAGTAGGTCTTTGTGGCATTTACTATAGTGGCCAAATAAAAGAGCAAAAATTCAGTGTTGGGATTCGAGGTGCGAAACTGACTCCATCGCCGAGTGCTAGAATTCATCTCGGTGGATAAATGGATAGCGACAATCCTCATCAAACCGAAGTTCTTCGACATATCGCTGATTTGCGCTCACGCCTCTACGGAAGAAAAGAACGATGTTTGGGCAAGGAACGTTTATTTGGCACAACGATCTTTAAATTCAACCTCCATGATGAAACATACCCACATGTTTTCAATAGTACTAGATTCCAGCATAGTAAAATTCATCCAAATAGCTGGCTGTCTCCAGATTGAAAAGCCACTAACCAGAATTCAGGTCCGAGATCCTAACAACCACTCGGAGCAATATCCTGTAGCAGCAAAGATAAGCATCCGCCTCCGTGACACCGATGTCAGCAAACACAAGGAAGTGTCGACGTCGAGATGCTGGATTTACAACAGACCGATTTTTTTCTTGACATGCACTACTGCTCTGAGAGCACTCGTTCGCAACTCGGTATAAGAGAGCTTAAAGTTGGCATTTCAAGCTCCTTACGTACAGCTGCAAAAAAAGTCGTAGATAATTTCGCCTATCTTGAAACCAGTATTAACAGCAACAACAAAGCCAACCTTGAAATCCAATGCAGAATAACTCTTTCTAAGAGGTATGACACCTTCGAACTGAGTAGGCAATTGAAAAGTAAAATCTTCTCTCGAGGAATAAAGACTAAACTCTAAAACTTAATAATTTTTCCCGTCCTGCTATATATCATGAGCCAAAGTTACGAGTTTTCGAGAGAAAGGTTCGCATTCGATGGAAAGATAAGCTGTATGAGATATACGACGACATTGACATAGTTCAGTGAATTAAGGGACATTAGTGGGCTTGGGAAGCCCCATCCTATGAATGAAGAGGGGAGAGGATATTCTGATTACGCACTGTAGGACGGTACTTTTCCCAAGATGTGCATTAAAACCGTACGAGTTTGCCCTGGGCTCGTCAAAAACCAAAACAGAGAGATTAATACCTCGGCCTGGCGAGTGGTCGATAGCAAAGTGGAGGCTTCCGGACGGAGGCTCAACTTGTGTGTAAACAACGAGTCCGACAAATTCATCCAGAAGGAAGGCTTCCGACTAGGCAATCGGTTCAGCACGGTAGTCATGAACCGATCCTATATGGCTCGCAGGTATACTCGTAAAGGCTGCCCAGGTGAACCTGCCTCAGCATCCGCTGTAATCGCGAGCAGGTTCGCGGCGGGCGGGAATCCAGTTAATACAGGAGCCATGGGTTCGCAGAGGAGAGGTCAGGGAGCTCAACTTGGACTGCAAATAGGTAATCTGGGATCTCTCCAGTGGGAGACCCCTAGCTTGTATAGTAGTTAGGAGAAATATTGATAACTTTTGTATTTTAGAACTCATAACATAAATATTTTCGACCTTCCAGGTGACTTTATGCTGGATATATATTGCCAATATTTGAATATTTGAGGGATCTCACTGAAATTGGGAGACCCTATTTTAATCATAACAATGTATCTTTATTGTATAAATTTGAGCGTAAACTTGGCCTAACCACCTTATAACCATTAATAGGATTTTCGAACATCTGGCTGACTTTGCTCCATATTATTGGTGATTGTATCTGAGGTACATTAATGATAATAGTTAATGGATAATATTGGATAAGGATTACGATTTGAGGGCTTGCACCTGAAATGCCCAGTCCCTTAATTGGCCCTTCAATAAACTGGTTGGACCTAATCAGTGTGGCTTTAGGCCTGGCAAATTGAAAACTGACCAGATATGCACCATGCAACAAATTTTGGAAAAGACCCGTGAAAAGAGAATCGACACGAAATACCCCTTCATCCAGAAAAGTTCTGCGAAAGGTTTATGGTTCTTTGCATACCACAGTACCACGACGAGCGGTACGAGATATACGACGGCATTTATATAGTTCAGCGAATTAAAAGACAGCGACTACGCGCTGTTGTTAACTCGGCTATAACCGTGTAATCGGTTTCTACGCCCGTAAAAAAAAAAAGAATTTATAATTATTATTAGAATTTATATTCGTATCTCTGAGTTATAGCGAGCAAATGGAAATTGGACTATAACCATTCCTACTGCATTTGGAGTAAAACAATTCTCTTTTCCCTATACCATGAAGTTTTCCTGCTATCTTTGGAATATTTAAATTCGTACACTACATTTTTGCTTATTTACTTTTTACATGTTTACCCATTTCTTTTATTTTAAAACAATTAATATATTACAGAATATCTTTATATACAATGTTCATAGCTCTCTTGCCATTAGATAATACAAACATATTTTCTCTAGAGGTTACTCCTGAAAGAGCTACGTACAGTTGGCCATATGAAAAACTGTCAACGCTCAAATCTAAGCCTGCAACGTTGAAGGTTTGACCCTGCAATTTATTAGTGGTCATTGCAAAAGATGTCTTTACCCATACTGTAAACGTTTAAACTGGAGCGGTAAATCCGACATCAGAGGGATTCGGGGAATCAGTACATCTTCTTCGGTACCAGTTCCTGTGAGTATTGTGTACTTTATTGTGAAAATTTTCAGCTATTTTACCAGCAAACGCGTTCCATTTCTAACTTTATGTGGATTCAAGTTTCTTAATAAAATAACGGGACAACATACTTTCAACAACATTTTGTAAGGAGACAGTCCAGATGGGTTCAAAGAGTCTAGAAATTCTTTCATATGTATTTTAAGCGAGATTGTGTATTTAATTTATTTTTTATAAAAATTT
>CM050322.1:15715765-15780397 GCA_027475135.1 Bactrocera correcta | reverse complement strand
GAAGAGCAAATTGCAATAACAGCCAATAAAGCTTAAATATTTCACCAAGTTCGTGTATGACAATAATATTAAAACTTCTTAAGCTTTCTTTGTTGTCAACTAGACGCAAATAAGCCGACTACATTTGCGATGACAGTGCTGACGTTTGTGGTCACAACTGCGTATGTAAAAAAATAAAGTGCAAAAGATTTTCAAGAGACATTTGCTCGTGCTCCAAAGTGCATAATCGAAAATTAGTACGTAGACAATATGTAAGTAAGTGTGGACAACAAAAAGAAAACTATTAAAGCAACTCGAGCCGCCTTTTCTTCTTCTTATTTACTGACGTAGACAACGCTTACGCCGACTTAACAACAGCGCGGCAGTCGTATCTTCTTTTCGAAACGTGGCGCCAATTTGAAATTCCCTGCGAAGTCATGACCTTCTCCACCTTGTCCTTTGAAAGGAGAGAGGGGCATTCTCTTCCTCTGTCTGGTCTAATGCTTTCGAGCATTTCCCCTGTCGGCCAGCTTGTCAAGCTCTTCATACTCACGCATTTCGGCCTCTCACTTTTTCTGTCGGCAAATGAGTCTCGCTTCCCTCTTCAACTCTCGGTATCTTTCCCATTACGCACGTGTTGTGGTGGATCGTAACGTTGCGAGGTAGGCAGCCTGTTTTCTCTCCGCTGCGACACGGCACTCCTTGTCGTACCAGCTGTTCTTTTGTACTTTCCGAAAACCAATGGTTTCGGTAGCAGCTGTACGTAAGGAGTTTAGAATGCCATTCCACATTTCCCTTATACCGAGTTGCTGACGAGTGCTTTAAAGAGCACATCTATTGTCTATTGTGATTTTAGTTTCTCGACGTCGACCATTGATTGTGTTTTTTAACGTTCGTTTTTGGCCGCACAGAAGCGGGTACAATGTTAGGACCTCGAAGTGCGCGCACATCTAAAACACTAAAAACGTGTCTTCCATTTATCACCGTGGCGTTAAAGTCGCCAAGCACGATTTTGATATCGTGGCGGGGGCAGCTCTCATAAGTGCGCTCAAACCGCTCATAAAAGGCATCTTTGGTCGCATCGTTCTTCCCTTTCGTCGGGGCGTAGGGGTCAATCAGCAATGTGGTGAAGAACTTCTTTCTAATGCGGATTGTGGCTACACCGGGGTGAATGACAGTAACGGCGACGGAGTCTTTCTCCCACTACGAATCCCACACCAATTTTGCGCTCCTGTATATGGCCACTGTAGTAAATGCCACTAGGACCTACTCGTCTTAGTCCTTGTCCCGTCCATCCCGTCCATCGCATTTCTTGAACGGCGGTGATGTCAGCCTTCATTCTAACCAGGACATCAACCAGCTGGGCAGCGTCATCTTCCCAATTAAGGGACCGGACATTCCTGGTGCCTGTCCTCTAATCGTAGTCCTTATTTCGTTTGCCATGGACGCCTTCAATAAGGGGTCTCTCATCTGAGGCTTGCTGTTCTTTTTCATTAGGTGTAAAAAAAAGAACAAAACTAGCGTGAACTTCTACACGTTGCTCCATCCTCCAAGTCGGGTCGGCTATTAGTTGCCTTAGCGTTTTTCAACATGGTTATAACAATTTGCGATCCTCTGGGACTCATCAGTTTTAATGTTCTTTACTTTAAGGTTATCCTAAGAGAACTGAATGCGACTGAGATGTTCCAATCCCAGATGAAGAAGTAGTTAAGATGGCTTAACTTATTCCATTAATAGACAACCTAAAAATTCCACGATGCTATATACTCGTGAACTAAGTTTGGTGGAGTTCCACAAATTAAATTACGTACATTCGTTGATCCAAGGAAAATAAGCTACGTAGCAGTGTGTTACCCGTGGTACTCATATGGCGATACGGTGAGTTGTGGAACGGTCCAAGTAAATCAAGACGCTTGTCTCGCTTAACATGTTATCGAGTCGGACTCTATCCGCATTAATAGACGTATTTGCTGCTCAAATTCACGAACGGTATTAGCGCGGCTACGATCCGGTCACCGCCGCTAGTGAAATTCTAAAGCTAACCCACTTCAAGGGTTGAAGTCAGCAAACAATATAAATAGACAAAATTTATATAACTAGAACCTTCAATTATTGTTATCTCTCGGCTATTAGCTTATATCCCCTTTGACTATGAAGAGGAGAGGCCACCCACCCCTAACCATTTCTTGTTTGGGAGCTGAAGTGGTTTTAAGCTATTCGCGGAACCAGTTGCGAAGAACATTTTGATGAGTCGTAAATGGCAAACATCGCAACAACTAACAAGCGCCTTCTGGATTCAATAGTGGACTATCCGTAACTAAGCGAAATAAATGGTTTGCAGATGTAAAGGCCATCGAAGTCAAATGATTGACATAATTCTTACCTGTCCCAAGTTAACTGCAACATTTTTTGGATTTTTTTTTTAACAATGTCCCAACATTCATTAATAGTCCCTACAGATTGACCTATATATTCCATATGCCATATGCAATGGGATCCACGTATGTTATATCTTACAATAACGAGTCCTTTATCAATTAGTGACTGAATTTTACTAGGACTTCAACTAGTTCTAAAATCTTTATCAACTGACTTTTATTTGTTGCCTTCTGTTTAGCAACTTCACTCATCATAATGTGCCATAACTGCTCAATGGGTTTAAATCAGGCGAGTTCCCAGGTCAATCCAAAAGTTATATTGTTAAATGTATTTGCTTACTTCAACTGAAAATTCGAGCTGAGTAGGATCACATAAACCAATATTGTGCAAATGTTTTATAAAATATTTGTTTCCCAACTAAACTTAGCCATTTTGCTTGATGACATGACGGTGAGTCATTCTACTGAACAATAGTTAACCACTGTCGCATATTTGAATGCATTCATTATCCCATCAACAAGGTGTAGTGGTCCCAAAACATGGCTCGAAATAATTTCTTGTTGATAATGTAGTAGTAATTTTCTTTACTACCCAATGATTCTTGATCCTCTCACTACCTGCACGTAACGTTTATTTTTGGGTTAATGGTGATTTTTTGGTAAAGCACCTTACATATAAAACCACATTTCTAAGCCGTCGGCGTCTGATTTCGACACTTAAAATTTTGCATCTCCGCCTTTATAGAAAGTGCACATTTATAGCGGTCGATTAAACTTATCCGCCAAAGTAAGTTGTTTGTTCTCTCAGTTCAATTCAGAGGACGACCTGATCTTTTTCTGCGCTCCAAAATATCACTATTCTCTGTGTTTTTGTAAAAGAAGAACACTATGCGAGTATGAATGGCTGCAACCAATTTTAGCTGCTAGTTGCAGAGAAACATATGCAAATTTTTTGTACAACTTTTCTTAATTTTTTTTATTAAATATATTTATATTTATATATTTAATAAAAAATAATTTATTTCCCAGTGCCCAGAATCTATTTTCAAATTTACAGTATTATAGCTCAAGATGTCCAGCAGAAGGGATTTTTATTGACAGCAAATGTAGGATTTCACCTAAAGAAAGTCGGTGCCACGCCCAACGACTAATTTTTATGTCTATTACTACAGAGTCCTTTCCTACGATCTTGATTGTGCACATTTATTCAGTAACTTATTGCGCTTTTAGCAGTTTTCAAAATAACTGTTACATGGGAAGTGGAGGCTTTTTTCGAAATTCACCCATTTTCACATCGTACGAAGAGATAGTTTTGATAGTTTTGAAGATATGTCCTTTTAACCATTTCCTCTTGCTATTGCTCTTTATGAGGTTACAGATTTATAGGTTTTCGATTAATGGCATTTTGTCGGCTTGGAAGTGATCCTATTCCGCCGATATGCAATACCGATCCTTGAGTGCCAAGAAACATGTGTACAAAATTTACTCAAGTTATCGTTTGCGAATGGACAGACAGACAGTCACTCGGTGTTCAACTCGTCTTGCCCTATTTCTACCTCAATTAGTTTTAGGTGATACGAATAGCCCTTAGGCGTATTAAACTGTTATATTTCTATCCAAATAAATCTGAAAATATTTATTTCTGTTACCAAAAACAAAACTATTGCTGCTAGCGTAAAGAGCTAAACAGAATTATGATTGTTTATTTTTTTGTTTGGAAAGAATTCATATATCAACTGATATATAGTATTTTGCCATTTGCTGTTAAGAACATTTAAAAATACCATTAGTGGTATGTATTTTCCCAAAGCACTTACATAACTATATGACGACTAGAGTGATTTGTAATTTGATTTCGTTACAAATTTGTTGGATATACTGAAACCAAATTCAATAAAATAGCTAAGTGAGTCAATGAAACATTACAAGTTAATGCTACGGGCCCCGCGGATCGGGGGGCCCCGCGCTCCAACTGGCCGTAATAAAAAAATATCAATTCAGATGGAGCGTAAAATATTCTTGCATGCTTTAAACGCGAAGCACTAAGGCTATGCTTTACTTCCACCTTCCACCTGAAAATTTAAAAGTCGATTTCGTCACGTTAAATCGTACAAATAAGTAGGAATTTTACGAACTTCTTAACTTTAATGTTCTAATGTTTAATCATAAATATTGTAATCGATATATTTAGACTAGTACCTATACTAGGTACATTTCTTCCCTTCAAGCGTCTAGATGTTTATGTTTTTTATTAAAATCTATTAAGTATTATATAAAAATAAAATTAAATTTCTGCCGAATACCGCTTTTGTGAATATTTATTAATTAAATAAATAAAAATAAAATAAAAAGAAAATCATTACCGAATGTCTCTAGATTTTGTATGGCTCATGGCCGTTAAAAGAAAATAAGTATAATTAATAAATTTTTACAATGTTTTTATTGAAAATAATTGTTTAACGATGTTCTTGTGGCCTTTCATATTATAAATTATTATTTTATATCATAAAACACAGTAATTAAAATGTTCTATCTAGTTATTTCTTATTCCAAGCGGACGCTGACCTCTTTACAGGGCAAACATTTTTAATTCAGTCCTGGACCAGTGGAGATATTTGTTAAGTTCTTGGACATGGAGGAAGGTCATATGCTGAACAACTCGCTCAAAGTTTACTAGATTTCTTGAGTGAGAGTGGCATTAATATCAAAGATTGTCACGAGAAAAGCTTTATAATGCCAGCGTGGGAGTAGGAAATACATCGGCTTACAAGCCCGAATTAAGAAAATAAATAAGTATGCAGAATACATTCCCTGTCTTGCACATTCATTAAATTTTGTTGCTAAGTGCGCTGCCGACTGCTGTACAGAAGAATTACTTTTCTTTGATTTCATTGAAAACCTCTATAACATTTTTTCCGCCTCTACCTATCGATGGGGTCGTCTTACGAACGCACTTAAAGATGATACTTCAAAAATTCCGATTTTGAAACGGTTATCGCACACTAGGTGGTCAGCACCTGCTGATGCTACCAAGGCACTTTAATGTGGTTTTATCACTATTAAGCAAGTATTGGAAGACATTTTCAATAACGTGGATCAAAAAGCGGAGTGCCGTAATAAAGCTTACGGACTACTTTCAACGATGAATAAGTTAAAAACGAGAATAATGACAATTATATGGAACGAAGTACTTCGTTGCAGTCGCCTGATTAAGATCTTAATAAAGGGATACGCCATTTATGAATTATTACATCGCTACGTCCAAGCAATGGATGAAGAATACCAGCAACAGACATCACGACAAATCAAGCGAAATACAGAGTACGACCATTTCAGCGGCTCTACTACATTCGACGACTTTGTTGAAAATAAAACACCTGGACAACGTTTCGAATTTGAGGTCTTTATTGTCATTATTGACAAAGTACTCTCTGCTTTAACTAAACGTATGAAATCATTTCATAAAATTACTAATGTTTTTGAAGTATTTTGACATCTAAAATCTCTTACAACAGAAGAGATTTTGGAAAAATCCTCTAGTATGGTCAGTGCTTACGAAGATAATTTGGATTACAGCCCAGGCGGCGAATTAGTGCAGTTCGCAGAGCTACTGAAAACAGATGTGGCTACTGTTATTGACAGCAAGAAACAGGAGCCCCTGGAACAGCAATATTATAAACTTTTATTAAATAATTCTTTAAATTGTGTGTCCCAAACTTAGAAATTGCTTTGGGAATTTACTTATCTCTCATGATCCCTAACTGCAGTGTCGAACGTTCTTTTTCAACATTAAAACGTATTAAAAATGAATTAAGGAACACGATGGGAAAAGAACGTCTTAATTATCTCACTCTGTTAAATATAGAGCATGACTTGCTTAAAGAAGTCGATATTTAAAGTATTAGTTATCTCTAAATTTGCCTATAATAAATCCAGAAAAGTTTATTTGTAACAATCTTGTTTTATTTAATACCATAAACTTGAGAACCTATAGTTAACCAAGGGCCCCTTGATAGAATTTGCTACAGGCCCTGTGCTAGTTTAATCCAGCACTGATGACAATGATTTTTTGCCGAGACATTATTGTTTAGTAAACCAGTGTTATGTCTAAGCGTATACCATTTTCATATACTCTATTATTATTAGTCTCTATTATTACTTTTGCACCATCAACATTATCTCTGGCTCATACATATATGCAAGGATATTCTCAAAGGTTTTCTTTTAGTGTTTTTAAACATAAATTGGCTATGGAAAATTAATTGATTTGAGTCCGTTTAAGGAACTATGGAATATAAGTCCTCCCCGAAATAAATTACTCACTGTAAAATAGCCTTATAAAATTTTTGGCGACAGAATAATTTTTTTTTTTTTGCTATTTCACTTTATGTAGCGAAGTATACAATAGCTAAAATAAGTGTTCACCCCTAAAAGATTGTTAATAACTTACATATAGGAATAACGTTTGAAAAACCAACCAATCACAAAGATTTTTTATATTTGGCCACGCCTTAGCAATGATTGGTTTAAACTTTAGATGAAGTCAATGTAAAGTTAGGTTGAGGCGTGGCCCATTTATTGTACATTGGTGTACGCTCGAGCATATTTGTTCTTCGTAGAACCATGAACACGGATATGTGTATATATACAATGTATATTATACATACATATATATGTATGTTTATATATAAAAATACACAAATAGTGCATGGCAAGCAACGCAACTATTTGGTAGATTTTGTTTAATATTCGTGTGCATTCCTATGTACATACTCGTATACTAAATACAAAATTTTCTTATCTAAAATGCAAATCATTCAAAAACTCGAAATTGAGTTTTTTATTTATTACGAATATTATTCGTATCCGTAAATAGATATGTTAGTATAAAATGTTAAGCTTTTGCTATCATAAAGTATGTACTTATGTTAAACTATGTTTGATTTTTCATTAAATTAGGGAAACTGCAATTAGGGAAGTCGAAGATCTAGGACAGTGGTTCCCAAACTTATTATGTCTACCGCCCACTTTGAGAATAAATATTTTTTAGCGCCCCCATTTTTTCACCTATTTAAAAGCCACTATAACTTCAAATTAAATTAATTAATTATTGTGACCTATGCATGTATATTAATGGAGAATTCTAAACGAAACTTTTACTATAAACAGCAACTTGAAACCTGAGCGCAGTAGGTAACATACAACGGCGCTTAGGTCTCAAGTTAACTAATAAGAATGATTATTGAAACACAACTTTATAGTATTAAAACAGAGAATATTTTATTAAAAATAAAACTAAAATAATCGATCCATATATAAAAACTAATGTGAAGGATGAATCTGATGCTGTTTAATAAGTTTGTTAATATCAGGTTCCAATTTACTCAAGAACAGTCGCCACGTTCGGTAACAACCAAACAATTTCTATTTTTAGTAAGCAGTGTTGTCACAGCACTAAATGCACGTTCACACAAATATGACGATGGGAATGCTATCAAGAATCGTTGAACGATTGACCACAATCCCGGGTACAATTGCGAGATCGGTTTTTGTAGCCAAAATTCTTTGTAACCATATTTGAACTTGATTTTTATTTCCTCGTTTGTTGTCAATTCTATAAGTTTTTCTTTCAGCTGAGGTGACATTCCTGTGTTGACATTTGAAAACGGATCCAACACCCAGTCTAGTATTTCCAAGTTCAAAATGTCCTGGTATCGTTCGGTGAAGTCAATGTGGATGTTTTCCAAATGTTGGCAGTAAGCAAACAGTTCGTCGTTACTGCCTGATACTGATAAATTCGGGAAATTGTGAAACTCACATCCGCCCAGATTCTTTTTGTGTAGAAGCAGTTTCGCCTAGTTTATCGCCTTGTTGTTGGAGATTCATGTCGTGAAGTTCTGTATCTTTAGTTTGCAACAACTATAAGGTCCCCTCAATATAACAATAGCGTATAATTTTTTTTGGGTTTTGAGAAAATCGAGTTTAAAGTTTTTGTCAAATCAGAGGGCTATTAAAACCTTTAATGTGCCGGTAAATAAAAATTCTTCATAGTAAATTTTTCGATGAGTATATTATACCGTTTCTTGTCTTTAAATTTACCAAGTTTTTTTATTCTACGCATCCTTTAAGACCATAATTATGTTATATAAAGCGCAAGTCCTCCATATAGGCCATTTAATTTTTTAAAGAATTCGTATGATGTATCTGATACACTATTTTATTTTGTATGGTATACGCTGTTTTATTCAATAATTTTACGGTATTTTTATTAAAATATTTGATCTCAAAATTATCAATTTGTAACATTATAAAACAGTAATTAATTCATAGTTTTGTTAATTCAGTGGCATTCATTACTATCCAATTTGGGTTATTATAAACAAAAAATTATGACAAATGAAAGTATACATTGCGTAAATCAAAAATAACTAGAAATTCATTCGTCTTCATTTTCTTCCTCTGCTACATCTGGCTCATCTTAACAATTTCGCTTGTTTCCACCTCGTAAGTTAAAAAAAAATTACTGCGAGCACGAGGAATTACACTCTTTTTGCACAAATTTTGAAGATCATGCAGCTTTCGATTACAAATTGGCAGCTCTTTATTGTATTTGCCAGTAAACGAAAAGGTGAACACCAATTTTGTTTTTCGCGTTCCTCCAATATCAATTACTTTCAAGTCTCCATCCCATACTACTCTTGTAAATTTCTGATAAAACTTTCGAATTTGTATTGAAAATAAAACAGCTTATGTGGAGTTAAGTAATTGTCGGAATAAAACTATTTCTCAAACAATAGTGTATATTATTATAAGCTATTTTATGAGTTAAAGTTTTGATAAATTTTATTTATTTCTACAGGCTAAAATGAAGTATAATGCGCATACACTATTATTCTTTTAACAACTTTGCAGTGGCAATTTCAAGCAAAATAGCGCATATGAGCTTATACATTTATTGAAGGAAATTTTTTAACATGAAATTATACACCATTTTTTCCAATGACATTTTGACCCACTTTGTGGAAGTAGAATTTGACGAAATTTTGACCAGACATAGAATCAATGATGGAGATTCTAAATATGCAATAAAAAAAATAATGGCGTATGAGCACTTACGCTATTGTTATATTGAGGGGACGATATAACAGATTCAAACATGTTGTAGAATCGAGTCAGACGATTGCCTCTTGATAGCCAACGAACTTCAGTATGAAACAACAAACGATTGAAATCGTCGTCATTAGTAATACAAAGCTGATGAAATAATTTATCATTCAAAGAGCTGTTGCGGATTTTATTGACTGCTTTGATGACATATGCAGTGATTGAAATAGTTTTTCACTTAAGTTTGTAGCAACTAAATGTTGTCTATGAATAACGCAATGTACACCAAGGACATCTGCTTTAGCACAATTATTATATAGTAGTCCAAAAATAAGAATTCTTATTTTTCCTAGCAATATATTTGTAAAAAAAGGATCTTTCTCCTTTTCGTATTTTTTCCAGAAATTCATTTGTAAGAAAGGATAAAGATCCCTTTTTTACTTTCCACATAAAAGATTTAAGGAGTTCAAAAGCTCAAAACGTGGGCTACATCAGCTACCTACTCGACGGCATTTCGCAAATGATAAAATAAATTTTTCAAGAGCTCAAAGCATGCGCTACATCAGCTCGAACCTACCTACCCTACACCTTTGCGCAAATGATTATATTATGATAGCATAGAGATTTGGCAATGGCAATAACAATACGTTTGACAGTTAGTATTCTATAAATTCTATCCTGTCGAGATGCCCCGTTATGAAACGGAGCGACCGATTGACATGATTTTTATTTTTTCTATATTCAATAAAATACACAACGCCCCTATTTTCTTTCTGGGTCTCTTACCGCCCCCCTTGACACCTGCAGCGCCCACAAGGGGCGTTATCGCCCACTTTAGGAAACACTGATCTAGGACATAAGAAATTCGTAGAATGGTACCACTGAATCACCTAGAAATGATTTTTGCCATAATTTTATGAAGAAAAGTAATATAAAACTACGATAATAATAAAATGTGAGCGTTTATTGATATTTGGGAGTATATGTTCATTAAAAGTACATTAATGTCTTAATTTCGAAGCAACTATTAAGTAAAGTTTTCTTCTCTTAATCTAGGAGATTAGAATATAATGGCCAGCAAGATGCAACTAGTATGATTACGTTAGATTAAATACAAGAGCCGAAAACACAAGCAAATCAACTCAGCTCATCATACATAACATTGTTGATCGCGTCAAGCACCTACCTATGTGACTACCAAATCTGCTGCCAAACAACTAAATTTTCTTATCATCAAAACATTGATTTTTATTTCACTTCATATGTGGAATACATACAAATAAACATTAGAGGTGAATTAAATTTAGTACATGTACACCCTTCCTATTCTTCAAGCCAATCGATTACTTTTAACAACTCCCTACGAAATTTTTTCGTTGAAGGTCAGGCGAGCATTCACCCAGAACTGTCTGAGTAGTATGCTATGAGTTTGACACCAACATCAACTAAACTAAAATGAATACATATAAAGCGGAAAATGAATCCAATTTGCTTATAACAAAGAAAAATTCTTAAAATAATATATTACTTGAAGCGAAAAATTAAATATTTAACACCATCTCTCGTGCATTAAAATGAACCAAACAATACAAAAAATTTATTTTCAATAAAAGGGCTTTGAAACAATATTTTTTAAATTTTTGTTCTTAGATTTATCCTTGAATTTAAATATTGTTGATAAATGTCAAAATGAAAGAAAACATGTGATTGTGGCGGAAGACCTTAAAGCTTTGGATGTGTTCAATGCAATCCGTCGTAGTATATTAATCAATACCACATAATTTCTTAAACTCTGTTGTAGTACAGAACTCGATTTGATTTAGAACAAAAATTTTTAATTCTGTAGACTCACATATGGTTTCCTTAGCACACTGTCTGTCTTTGGCATAAGATTTTACACGTTATCCCTCTAACCACCTTTTTGCATGCCACACTCTTCTAACACTTCTCTCCTGTAGTCCGACTCCGTCGAAATAGCAATTTCCTAGGCCTACCGTTAGGTGACTTCAATGACAAAGAAAAGTGAACCCTACCACCTAAGTGGGGATTAGATAATCGAGATAACAACACTAACAGTTTCAAGTTGTTAATTGACATGTCGAAAAAATTTAAACAATTCATAGACTAGTTTTTCAAGTTAGTATTGACATGTGCAAACAAATTTAAAAATTCATGACTAGTTTTTAGTTAGTATGAATGGCAAACAAGAAAGTCCAAAATTTAAGCGAACAATTCTTAAGTTTTACTTGGGCCAAACATTATAAAGTTGTCCATGAAAATTTAGCAAAATAACCGATTTTAAAAACTAGCAGTTCATTGGGAGAGGGACCAGACGAATGAAATTTAGAGGATGATAAAATTATTAAATTAATTATTACACAATTGGACACTAATCTATGAAATTTAGTGAAGTCAAAGAAAAATGTTCGTGCTATATTATAAACACTTTTGTGAGGTCCACTTGTTTAAATAATAATATTTTACAAAATTTTTGGTTAAACTGTAAAAAAAATTTTGGGCAGATGAATCGATTCGTGTAACTGACAGAATCAGCTCGAGTAATAATAAGAACGCATTACTCCTTGCAGTTCTCTGATACAGATATATTTTTTGGTAATTTAATTGTCAATATCCCAAAATATAACCTCAAACTTATGCACTAAAATTGGAAGGTTAGGCATACAAAAGATCTGGTGGAAGAGTTGAATAAAGAAATCCCACCATTCTGCATCAGCTCGACTTTTATATATTTTATATTTTCTGTTATAAAATTTATTGCGCTCTGTCATGTACGAGTAGATAAGAAACAAAGTATTTTATAAATGTTTGAGGTGAGAGTTAGTTTATTTATATACATACATATCCATCGGGTTCCTTATTTCTTTTTTAATACGTTTAAATGTTGAAAAACAACGTTCGCCACTGTAGTTAGTGATCATGAGAGAAAAGTAAATTCGAAAAGCAATTTCTAAGTTTGGGAGACACGTTTCTAAAGAATTACGAGGGCTGTCTGATAAATAACCGACCTAACCATGATGCACGCAACTTTTTCATTTTTTTTTTTTTTCTATATAGTCTCCTTGTAACTCCACACCCAGCGATACTCCCATCTCTGCAACCCTTCTAAATAGTATTTGGCGTCTTTGTCTGCAAAATATGAGTTCACAAAAGAGATTGCCTCCTCATTTGACGAAAATCTCTGGCCGCCGAGCGCAGTTTTAAGTTGAGGAAACAAAAAAAAGTCGCTTGGTGCTAGATCCGGTGAATAAGGTGGATGGTTAAGCAGTTCGAACGGCAATTCGTGGATTTTCGCCATGGCGATTGTTGAGGTGTGAGATGGTGCGTTGTCTTGGTGGAACAAGACTTTCTTTTTTTGCAAATGTGGCCGATTTTTCGAAATTTCCTCCTTTAGCTGGTCCAATAATGATGCGTAGTATGCTCCTGTTATAGTTTTTCCTTTTTCAGGATAGTCGATAAAAATAATTCCATGGCTGTCCCAAAAAACACTCGCCATCACTTTCCCAACCGAATACACAGCTTTAGGTTTTTGTGGGGCCGGTTCCCCCTTTTCAATCCACTGTTTAGATTGGATTTTTGTTTCGGGCGTATAATGATGAATCCAAGTTTCGTCTACAGTTATCAATCGGCGCCAAAACTCGGTCTTATTGCCTCTAAACTGAGCCAACAGAGCGCTGGAAATGTTCATGCGCGCACGTTTGTGGTCTAGCGTAAGCAAACGCGGCACCCAACGCGCGGACAGCTCATGCCCAAATCTTGGCTTAATATGTGACAAACACGTTTTTTTGACATCTTCATAATCTCAGCATTTTTTTAATTTTAATCCGGCGGTCGTCTAGTACCAATTGATGAACTTTAGCGATGTTATCGTTAGTAGTTACAGTTTTTGGACGCCCAGGACGTTCATCATCTTACAAGCTCCTGCGACCACGTTTAAATTCAGCTGCCCAAAATTTTACGGTGGTAAACCATGGTGCAGAGTCACCATACACAGAGTCCAACTCATCTTTGATTTGTGAAGGCGTATTGCCTTTCAAACATAAATATTTAATTACAGCTTGATATTCAATTTTTTCCATTTTGGGGAAATCACCGAAATAGACTCACAAAAACGTTGGTCGACAGATAATTGCGCAAGATAAATTTCTGAAATTTTGGCGAGTAGCTATTATAATATGCACAATTTGAAGTAGAAACTTTTATTTCAGATGTGCCGCTGGCTTCACGTTGAGGTCGGTTATTTATCAGAAAGCCCTCGTATTTAATAAAATTTAATAATCGGTTCCAGAGGCTCCTGTTTCTTGCTGTCAATAACTGGGCTGTAATCCAAATCATCTTCGTAAGCACTGACCATACTAGAGGATTTTTTCAAAATCTCTTCTGTTGTAAGAGATTTTAGCTGGAAGAGATTTAAGCTGTCAAAATACTTCAAAAACATTAGTAATTTTATGAAATGATTTCATACGTTTAGTTAAAGCAGAGAGTACGTTATCAATAATGACAATAAACACCTCAAATTCGAAACGTTGTCCAGGTGTTTGATTTTCAACAAGACGTCGAATGTAGTAGAGCCGCAGAAATGGTCGTACTTTGTATTTCGCTGTATTCGTCGTGATGTCTGTTGTTGATAAAAAGTGGATCCCATTGCTTGGACGTAGCGATATAATAATTCATAAAGGGCATATTCCTATATTAAGGTCTTGATCAGACGACTGCAACGAAGTACTTCGTTCCACGTAGTTGTCATTATTCCCGCTTTTTACTTATTCATCGTTGAAAGTAGTTCGTAAGCTTTATTACGGCACTCCGCTTTTTGATCCACGATATTGAAAATGCCATCCAATACTTGCTTAATAGTGATAAAACCACATAAAAGTGCGTTCGTGGCATCAGCTCGGGCTGCCCACGTAGTGGAATTTTCGAAGTAGAATCTTTAAGTGCGTTTGTAAGACGACCCCATCGATAGGTAGAGACCGAAAAAATGTTATAGAGGTTTTCAATGAAATCGAAGAAAAGTAATTCTTCTGTACAGCAGTCTGCAGCGCAAGTTGCTCAGCAAATGACCTTCCATGTCCAAGAACTTAGTAAATCTCTCCACTGGTCCAGATGGCAGAACATGACTTGAGACTCTGACACACTTTGCTCTTACGGCTGGACTGAACTGAAAATGCTTGTTTGTTTAACTTTATTTTTATATAATACATAATAGATTTTAATAAAAAACATATACATCTGGACGCTTGATTTGACGCTTTTACGATTCAACGTGACGAAATCGATTTTTAGATTTTCAGGTGGAAAGTGGAAGTGAAGCATAGCCTAAGCGCTTCGCGTTTAAAGCATGCAAGGATATTTTACGCTCCATTTAAATTGATTTTTTTTTAATTATGATCAGTTGGGCGTGGGGCCTTCCGATTCGCGGGGCCCGTAGCATTTACTACTCTTGCTATGTGGCTGATCCGGCACTGTGTATACATGTCTTAATTTAAAACTCAGTTTGTTAAACATACTGTACCGTCGATATGTAACTGGTTTCTGATGGGTGCTTGCATGCAGTCTGATCAATGCATATTTGACAGTACGCTTGAATATTATAATTAATTTGTTTGTACTTATGTATGAATGTACTCGAAGTGTGTTTCATATATGTATTAATATTTTTGTGTTAAAACTTGACTCAAAGTTTTGCCACAGTTTAGTTGATACAGAACTTAGCTGGTCTAAGGATTAAAATGGGACTAGGGAATAACAAAATTTCAACTTATACTTGCACCTGTTTCATTAAAATTTATTGTCCAAAACATATTGCTCTAATGAAATCTACCATACCACCAATACACGGACTTCTGTTCTTCGCCAGATAAGTATGTTGTAGAAAATGTAGTCGAGCAGAGCTATTTCTTACCCCAATAGGCATTCGTAAGTAGTTGCGGGATTGATGACCAACTGTCGATCGGGCGATTGTATTTTTAACAGTCCATAAATTGGTTGAGTGAAGTACTATGGTTCTCTCAAAACGTTGTCGTGTTCGGTAGTGATTTCCACCTCCGTGAATCCGTAGTTTATCTTCCGCCATTTTTTGCCAGCGGTTCAGTGGATCCCTTTGTAAACAGTAGCAGGGTCTGCATTGTGTCTCTTTTTGATCTTCACGCCAGATTATGATACGGGATTCTCGAATGCCTTAACGAACTTCCACCCCTTTCCAGGATGATTCGGATTGCAGGTTCTAATGAGCTGCATTATCAGGAGCGACTGCGACCGACTGCGACCGGCTACACCGGGTTTTGGACCCTTGCCTGTGGCCAAGAATTGAAAGCCTTTTTGTTTACCGCTACCAGTTTAGCTTGGGGATATATCAGTCCTATCTATAGCGGCTTTTTTGGCCCTGCCCCCACTTTTTTCCCCGGGCATCTGTGCATGATGAAGGCGGACCCAGATTGTTGAGTAGCATCTTCAGGGCACGTTAGTCAGCGCAGCTTGCGGCTAATTCCATTGAGATTTGGGGATTTTTCCTTCAGATTCGCCCTTATCCAGCACACCGATGATAATGTGATTCCGGGCCACATCATGTTACTCTGGCTTTGGGTTTGATTCCGACTGCCTGCTGGTATTGTTTCTATTCGGCAACTAGGTTTAACTTCAGCTCTCTTACTAGTGCTAGCCCTTACATCTAGACCAAGTTTTGCACCTGTCTTCGTGCCGGCTTTTTTCGAGCTCGTTGCAAACGATGTCCTCTTTTCAGATCCAGTTTCCTCCGAGTTTTTTATGAAAGATCCGGACTTCATCAACTCGGTTTCGTTTTTGATATTTTGGTTCATGTTTGCTGCAACAATTTTAAGGGAATGTATGTCCACTTGCACGTGGGCTTCGCTCCACCTATAAGGCTGTCTTACTACGGAGGGCCCTGGTGTCCGTAAGCTCCGTTAAGGGCTTCCAACGGTTGTTCCTCAGCAGGGGTTGCATGACTCCTTGATTTAGCCCTTTCCCGTACAAATAACCATAGTCAGGCTCCTCATTAGAATGATGTCCTTAGATAAATACCTCTCAAGAACAGCCCGTCCTGCCTTAGTCGGGGTATTCTGGGTTTTAATTTTTGCCATCCTAAGTTCTCCCAATCAAGTTGCGTAAAATAGTTGGTTGTGAGACTGTCAAAAATTCTTTTTCTTTAAAGATCTTGCGTATTGGATCGTAATTAATGTCTTTGTTTGGGTACATCTCTTGGACTTACACCACAAGTGTAGGTAAGTTCTTTGGTTGACCGCAAAAATAACATCCGTAAGGGTTTTTATAGTTATGAAACAAATACGCACCCACTAGCATTCCATTCAATCAGCGCGCCTGTTCGATGTCAAAAATCATTGCTGTTTGAATAGTGTTAATTTTTTCTCAAACTTCTCATAACTTTAAAAAATCGGTAATAGATTTTTCTGACCACTCAAGTCTTTGTTCAAGTAAATGTAGTGGTAACTTTTCTGAATAAGTGAAGTCCGGCCGATTGTACACTCAAAGCAAAAAACTCTGTGAAAATATTCTAAAATGGCAAAAGAAGATTCCCTAATTCTGTTATGAATATGAGAATAGCCTGGATAAATTTTTTATAAGCTTTAAAATGCATAATTATTCTGCGAATCTGGGATCGATTTACCTGAAAAAAGTGCCTGAAATTGTCCTGTAAGTTGTTGTAAGTATGAATGATGAGGATAGCTTGGATAATTTTTTTTGCAGTATCCATATAAGCTTTAAAAAACATAATATTTCTGCGAGTCATCGAAAACTGGGAGCGAATTTGTGGAACAAATGCCAGAACTAGCGAGCCCTGTGAGCTGTTGTAGCTTATATTTATTTCCGTTTACTGAAGCTTATTATGGAGGCAATCTAACTCTTCGTGAAGTTAAGGTCGATTCATACATCATATTTGGAATGACAATAACTTAAGAACGGAAGAAGTTGTCTAAAAAGAATGCACAATGTTCGCCAACAAACTTTAATATTATAAATGTTTTTTTTTCTGTCTATTGTAACATAAGAGCATTCAAAAAAGTGAAAAAAGAGTTGAATTACTCGTATGTTTATTTGACAATAAAATAAATAAAACAAGTTTATCGTTAGGCCTAATTCAATATAACAACATAAGATTCCCATTTATCAAAAAAGGCTTTTTAGTTTCTTTCTTGTTTTCTTAAAGAATGGGAAATAAATTTAATTAATGTTCAGCATCAGGGCTTAGTCTTATTCTTTAAAGGGAGATTCTTTTATTTCCTCTGCCTTGAAATCCAGTTCACCTAACGGTTGTACGTATCTCCTAAAACTAAGCGAGATAGATATAGGGTTATATATTGTATATATGTATATGTGATAACGATGACGAAAATATTGTAATAATGTGTAAATGAGCGGTGGGCGTGGTTCCACCCACTTTTTCGGGAAATCACATATCTCGGGACCCGACGGACCGATTTCAACAAAGTTTAGTAAGTACCATTGTTCTTATTCTTATGTCGCAGTGGTGTAAAAATGGTCGAGAACAACCACGCCTACTTCCCATTTGTCAAAATTTTAAATTCCAATTGATTATTTTACTTTCCATAATCTAAAAAAAAATTGCTTAACCCCAGATTAAAATGTTTTTCACCAATAAATTTTGTGTAAATACCATTTTAAAAAATTCCATCAAATCTAAAAAAATTTTGGCCCTTTAAACCCCAAGAAAATAAAATGTTCCCGGGATCACGCAACTTAAAAACTTTTTTCTTAGTTCCCAAAGCTCTGGTGAATTTTAAACTTTAAGGTGCTTTAACCGGGCCTTTAACCTTAGTTGCGTTTAAATCTCCGGTATCACGCGAAATACACCTTTTTATTTGCAATTTTTTAAAAAAAAAAAAACCCCCCCCCCCGATAATTCGTTCGTTTAAAACGACGCGCCGTGTTTTGTTTAAATTTTAGGTAACGAATGACCAATACCTCGGCACCCTCACTTTCCCCGCGCGCTTCACCGTTCAATTCTCCTTATTAGTTCATAAAGCGGCATAAAATGAGTTTTGTGAAGAGAAAGTGTTTTACAATTGAAGAAGCGTGCAATATTACACAGCACATTTGCAGTTGGATAAGGCATTGTTACAGTGGTTCAGCGCGACCAGGGAATACCTCTTAATGGACCTCTGCTACAAGAGAAAGCAAAATTTTTTGCTAGACAGTTAGACATGCAAAATTTCATATGTTTCATGAGTTGGATAAACCGTTTTAAAGTAAGACACAACATCGTCTGTGGAAAGATTGTTGGCGAGCCTTTGTCAGTACAACAGAGTGATGTATACGATTGGTTAGAAAAAGTTTGGCCTACTCTACGTGCTCAATTTAGTGATGATGAAATTTAATGCAGATGAGACCGGGTTGTTTTATAAATTAACCCCAGACAAGACGTTGTGATTTAAAGGTGAAAAATGTACAGGAGGAAAATTATCAAGGGAGCGAATAACAATGATGGTTGCAGCCAACAAAAAAAAAAAAAAAAAACTTCCCAGATGTTTTAAAAATGTCGGCATTTGCCAGTGGATTATGAGAGCTATCGAAAAGCCTGGATGACTGGTGACATTTTTACCAATTGGGAACGCGCATAGGATCGTGTGAACTTACGAAAAAGAATAAGAAAATCCTGCTATTAGTTGACAACTGTCCTGCGCATCCCCATATTGCAGACTTGAAAAGCATAACCCTAGTATTTCTGCCTCCAAACACGACATCAGTGTTGCAACCCATGGATCAAGGGATCATTCGAGCTTTGAAAGCATATTTTCGTAATAAACTTAGTGTCCGAAGTTCTTGACGCTATTCTAATGATTAAAGATGCCTGGACTCAACTCAAGCAAGGAACAAATTTTTAACTGTTACATGTGGTTTTGTTCGAAGCAATGTAGAATGTACCATAACTTCAGATGATTTTAACGAAAAAGACGACATACCGCTGAGAATTTGGGCGAAGGCTATTGATAAGCATCAGTTACCCATAACAAACGAGGACTTTGAAAAATACGCGCGTGTCGATGATGCTGTCGCCACTTGTGAAGAGCCGTCTGATGCAAACATTGTGGATAATATCATTGCCGACGACGCGAATAGCAAAGATAGCGACGGTGATGATGACGAACCAGAGTTTTATCCAACCTTGAGTGTATCTGAAGTTCTGAAGGCTGCGGAAACGCTGTTTGTATTTGTTCAGACTAACTTTGATGATGACCATATGAAAACAATGTTGTCACGAATTCACAATGCTTTCCGAAGTTCTTACTACCGAACAAAAGTCTATCAAAAACTAACCAAAATAACAGATTTCCTACGTTAGTAACAGTATTACAGTACATTACGTACCTATGTTTGTAATATGGTATGTACTACTTAGTTGTGTACATATAAGAATAATTAAAATAAACATATTTAACCGATACCTAAATAGGAAAATCAAACATTCGCCCTTATAATACATAATTGAATACATATGTAAATATCCGTTTTATACGTCATCCGGTTAGTACGACATAATATCGCCGGTCCCTTGAAGGTCGTTATATCCGGATTCTACTGTATCTCAATTTTTACTCAAGCTATGGATTGCACGGACGGACGGACAGACTGACATTCACCCGGTTTTAAATTTTTCTTGTTATTCTGATCATTTAAATGTATGTAACCTTATATATATCTCGCTTAGTTTTAGGTGAAACGTACAACCGTTAGGTGAAGAAAACTATTTTACTCTGTAGCAATAGGTTGCAAGAGTATAAAAATTAATAAAAATGAAAAGTAATTTATTTGTTTTAATTTCGTTATGAAATTGTTTTAGCTTAACTTTACAAGCTTATTATTACCGCTTAACAACGATATTTTTCCAATTGATGACACTAAGACCCAAGCGAGGTAAGGAATTGCAACTCTGCCTCTGATGGTTACAAAAATTATGATCTGCCAGCTTGCAAATGATAAGAGAAGACCATCTTCATTGACCGAATAGAAAAATTATTTTTAACCAAGAAAACACTCTGGGTCATAAAGCTTGTAATACTTATGATAAATATTTAATATTTTATATTATGAATATTTTCTTTTTTTTTTGGATTCCAAAGTGGCCTAATAAAAAAGATTTCAATTAAATTAGAAGATTAAAATGGAAACAAACTCATATTTTGAACATTGTTAAAACATTGACATTATATATAATATTCGTTTCGTTGAAGATTAAATGCAGATTTTAACTAATAAAACATTATTATTACATTGCTAGCCCAAAGGCTTTTAGTTTCATGAATATTATTGAATGTGATGAATTTTCTCATTTTATAATCCCGCAAGACCCTAAATTGAAATTAGTAGAATTCCGGATGTGTGTCTGACTATCTGTAATGTACATGGGATAAAATATATAATAAAGGTGAGGCTACGCCCTTCAATTTAAATTAAGGGGGTATTCTACTCTAGAAATAAAATTTCTGGCAGTTTTTTTGAATTTTATTTAAAAAAAAAACCAAAAATATTTTAACCATCCATTTTTTATGGTGTTTTTATTGATATCTTAAGGATACAGAAAAAAAACCTTACACCAAAATATTAAAAATTAAAATAATTACAGGGTGGAGACAGGTGTACAAAAAAATGGTGCATCCTGGTGACGATGATCCTGACTCTCCTGGTGGTCTGAAAAAAAAAATCCAAAAAAATTCTTAATCAGTAAGGATGCTGTTATAGTCCCTACCTCAGGGAACACGAAAAAAAAAATTTTGAAAAATGGCGACTGCCTGAAAATAAAAATCATTCCTTACGCTTTTTTTGAAATTCCTGAATTTTTTTTAAATATTAAAAACAAAAATTTTGACACGATGCTGGTAGGAACGATAAAGGATTATATAAAGAAGGTTGACACAAAATTTCAAGTAAATCGGTTGTATAGAACTTGAGATAATGCCGTGTGGAAAAAAGTAGTTTCGAAAAAAAACGCGTTTAAAAAAGTGAGTCTACCTATCTACCGGGCTAGGTACTGAGTCACTAAAGTAACTGTAGCTCATAAAATAATTTTAACGTTTAAAAATCCTTTGGAGGATATGTTCTTAGGGGTCTAAACTAATAATCGAAATCCATATATGTTGTCGTCGAATAATGAAATTTGAATTAATTTGCAAAATTGTTTTGAGAACATTTCCCCGTATTTAAACCATGTATAACTACGTCCTACAGAGTAAGTTTATAAATAATAAATAATAAATAATAGCACATTAAGATTGTAATATACATAGTATAAAATGTTCGATTACAGACGAAATAAGCTCTTCTTTATTTGGTAAAGGTGTCCGCCTAGTGTGAAAGCTAAGAAAAAAACACAGTATTAACTTTTATATTTATATATATTTTACGAACACACATAAAAAAATAATCAAATATTATATATTTAAAGGTGTGCACGATTGCCGACGGCATTAATAACAAACTTTCTCCATGTTACGTCCAGTTACGACTGCGGCCTTCATGGATGAAATCTAAATAAAATCATAATTTCACTTTCAATCCCCTACGGTCGAAAATATACAAAACGCATTTATAAAAAATTTAATTTTGCCCATAATCATCATCTTTTATGACTGCCAAAATTCAAATTACTTATATATATATATATATATATATATGTATATATATTACATTATAACGATTCTACTTTCTTTAAATATAACATTATTAAGTATCATATTTCACATTAAGAAAGTGCGCTAAGTCTCTGTCCATAGCTGTATATATATATATATATATATATATATAAATTACTTATATATATATATACATATATATAAAAACAAAAACTATTTATTGCCTCACTAAAAACTAAAGTAGTCCAAAATTTCTTAGTTTTCTATAATAAAAATACAACGTTTTGTTAAGTTTACATTATTAAGTCAAAATTGGCTTGGACAAGTATTTAGCGCACTTTAAAAGATCAGTAAGGAAAAATAAATATTATTAACACGTGCCGTGAAATTTCTTTGATATTATATCTAACTTGGTTAATACTTAGTGGAATAACCGTTATTCGTTATCACTGCTTCACATCTGCGTGGCAAGCTCTCTGTTAACCTCTGGTATCAGTCCAAAGGAATAGAGTTCCACGTTTCCTGTACTCATGCCCAAAGCTTGTCGCAATTTTTAAATTTTCTTTGCCCAACTTTTTCATTGACATCATTCCACAAGTTCTCGATTGGCTTTAGATCATTACTTTGCGCTGGCCAATCGAGAGGTGGAATTTTTTCTTGCGCAAGCCAGTTTTTTACCACATTTGCTGATCGTTGCCGTGCATAAAGATCCAGTTTATAGGCATAATATTATGGGAATATGGCTCTATTGTATTCCTCCGTATATTAAGGTATGCAAATTTATCCATATTCCCTTCTATCTTTACTAGGGGTCCAACTCCACGCCATGAAAACGACTCCCATACTTTTAAATTTCCTCCCCATGGATTATTATTTCTTGATTTTGTTCACGATGTACAAAGGTTTGCTATTAGGACCAATCCGGTTTATTTTAGTTTCGTCCGAAAAAAAATATCCTTTTCCAAAAATTTAAATATTTTGATTTATGGCTATGAGCGAATGACAAATGCGCTTTAATATTTTTTTTCGACGATAGCGGTTTTTTTCTGCTCACACGTCCATACAAATTATTTTCATTTAAACGTCTTCGTACTAGTCTGCTTGACACTTTTAAGTCCAATTTTGCATTGACTTCGACCATAATCGCGCCTCAGAATTTGAAAGGATCAGCTTTACACTTTCTAAGAACTCTTTTATCCTCGCGGGGGACTGTTTTGCGAACTTACGAACTTTGTTTTGTTTTAACAAATTTGGATCACTCTTAACATTTTTGATGGCATTGTACACCATTTTTCTTGGACATTTTACTATTTGAGCAATTTTTACTTGATTTGTAGCGTTTTTGTGAAGGTCCCAAATAATTTTTATTTTTTCAATCGAAAAGTATTTCCCTCTAACCATTTTATTAAAATTTGTAATATTACTAAAACTATTGAATACAAGTTCACAACTGTGACTAATTCTTTGTTGGACCAAACACAACTAATGACCGAAAACTATAAGTGCGCTAAATCATTGTCCAACAAATTTATGACGAAATTTAACAAAAACCAATTAACGGTATCTGAGGGGAAATAATAACGGTTATTTTCCACGCATTTAAAGAGGTGACAGAACCAGTATTAATCTACTAATAACAAATTCATGAAAATATCGCTTTCTTAAAAGTAACGGTAATATTTCTAATTATGAATGCAAGTGCGCTAAATCTCTGTCCATAGCTGTATATATATATATATGTATATAAATGATCAGGATAACGAAAAGAGTTGAAATCCGGGTGACAGTCTGTGCGTCCGTTCGGGGAAAGGGAATTGGAAAAAAATTGAGATATCTCGATGAAACTTGGTATGTGGGTTTCCTAGTAAAAAAAAATTTCGAGTTCTTAGAAGGGCGTAATCGGACCACTGCCACGCCCATAAATCGCCATTAACCGAAAACATATAAAGTGCCATAACTAAGCACCTATTTGTGCTCATGATTTTGAAAGTGGTATAAGTCATATTTTTTTTTGTTTCGAGATATTTAGAGTTTTGCATTTTAAAGGATTAAAAAATATTCTTGCATTATGGATTATAATTTTTCGACAGTAAAGTCCCAACAAACAAGTACTTATTATGATTGCGAAATTTATAGCCATTTTTAAAAGAAAATGTGGTTTTGAAAGATTTAAATGACTTGTAACACTTTCAAAATTAACTGCATGACTTTATAAATGATTTATACCACCAATGAAACAATTTTATTAGTAATTAATATTTTATTCAAACTCATTTCATTGTGACAAAGTAAATTATTCGTTAGTATTTAGGTGGTTTAAAGTGTTTGTGAAAAATTGGTGGAATATAGGCTTGTGTATAATGGAAGTAAATCAATATTTCCGTATATTCTAGGTATTCCTTTTTTATGTGAGAGGTCTAATACTTTGAATTCGGAGTTGTCATCCAAGGAAGTTTTATAAAACATCTTATATGGGGCATTTTTTAGAAATCTGATCCATTGTATTTTTAACCAAGGCACAGCTTCTCCATTAATGTTTTTCTTTCTATTATTCGTTGATTCTTTTAGTTGTCTGGTAGAATTAAAAACTTTTTGATCCATTTGTACTACCGAAAATGGGTTTCACACCTTACATGATTTTATTAAATTATAATAATGCTCAGGGATGTATAAATAATTCGATTTTTTAATTTTAGTTTCTATCAAATCAAAATCGCGATCATTTGGCAAAAAAGATTGGTCGGATACCATAAATTTATGATCAATTGTTTCAACATTATTATCAGATGAGTGAACAATTTTTAACCATATTAAAGCTACGTTAATGTTACGATTTTGTCCTGAGCAGGCATCACTGTAAGCTATTATATGCTTTTGAGTAGTAATGTTCCGAATATGCTTTAAGATGCAGGGCGCATCCTCTTGAGGCGATTGTTTCTTCCCATGCATACATTTTAGCATTTCCATTGTGGAAATTATGAAACCCTAAATTGTATACATACATGTTACGCTTATAGTAAGCTACCGAAACAGAAATATTTGGATAAGGAAGCGCTTTATGCAGGTCAAATGTGAATCCGTAATTTTTCACTCGGGTTGTCTTTTGTTTTCTGTATGTCATTTGTTAAACTTTTTCTAGCCTGTTCGGCACTTTCAAGATGTGAGTCATGAATTTCCATAAGATGCAACTTATCGTCTTCATTACTGGATGCTTCAATTTTTAGTTTTATCGAATCACACTTTTGGCATGTGTCTTTACGAGGAGTATGAAAATTTAGGTTGAACTCAGTATTAAATAGTTTTCTATAAGTCCACTCCTTTACACATGATGTATTATTTTCATCACATTTTTCCACACATAGCCCATACATTTTTCGAATATCTAAGTCAGCACTTAGATACTTTCGACCTGAAGTGTGATGTGATTGCGTGTAACGGCTCTCACGTGCTGGAAAACTCCGAATATGATCTCGTACTACTTTAATTTTTTCTTCATTTGTTTTTCTAGATGAACTAGCCATTTTGCCACGACCATCCATTCCAGGTGTTTCAGAATTTAAGGCACGGCTTAATCTTCCGTTAGATATTTTGAAAGTATCCAAAATAAAGTTTTGCAAACAGAAACTTCCGAACTCATACAAACATATGGTGGAGCTTAAGGCTCCATTTTCTCATATATCCTTTGTGATTTATGGGGGGTTTTTGTTTTAGTGATTGTTTTCTAATCAAACCATACAGAAACATATTCTGTTTTTCGAAATTTGTTAATTTCTAAAAATAATCAAAATTAGCTTTCCTGTCTTCATATCCGATTTCATTTAAACACTTTTTGGAACACAG
Organism: Bactrocera correcta; assembly: GCA_027475135.1. NCBI lineage: Eukaryota > Metazoa > Arthropoda > Insecta > Diptera > Tephritidae > Bactrocera > Bactrocera correcta. The sequence goes on along the minus strand of CM050322.1, from coordinate 15,754,452 downwards.
ACAATCTATATTTTCGAAAAGTTTAGCACTCACGGTCTTAGAGTTTTCTGTTTCATATTCCCGTTCACGATTTCTCTTCATTTTTCTTATATTTTGTGCATAATTCTGTTGACTGTGTGTCCTCTTTCTTGATTTCATTTTGCTTTCTTCCATTTGTAAGGGTTCCGAATTCACTTTTAAACTATATATGAGCTGATTCATCAGAAGACGATATCATTCTTATTCGATTCCATTTCTTGGGAGCATTATCTTTATTTTTTTGAAGACATGAAAAAATTACTTTGTGAACACACTGACTTATACCACTATCAAAACGAACAATATCTACATTTCAGTTAGCAACTAAAAAATAAACACATTTTAAAGTGTTAATTTGCATGGCATGCTGCTAATCTCTTCAGATTATGTTATTTTATTATGATTTGATAAGTAATAGCTGATAAAGTAGATTTTTAAAAATTTTGACTTATGCCACTTTCAAAATCAAGGGCTCACTTAATGTACGAAAAGGATCTTTCCAAAGTAAACAGAACTTTTTTAATCTAGCGCTCCCTGGTGGCGCCATCTATATGTCGATTAGAGTGTATCTGCTATCTTTATCGATTGTACAGTAACAATTTCATGACATTTCATTGATTGAAAGTGAAGTTATCGAATTTTTAGTGTCAGTATATTTGTGTTATCGGTCCGAAAATGAGCTTCGAACAAAAATTAAATTTTGTTTTACAATTGGTTAAACTTTTACCGAAACGTTTCAATTAATGAAACAAGTTTAAGGCGATGATTGCCTATCCCGTAGCAGAGTGCACGAGTGGTTACAACGTTTTCAAAGTGGTCGTGAGGACATCAAAATCCGTTATCAGTGGAAATTCCATCGAAACTGTGCGTGAATTCATCAAAAATCAGCCGAAATCATCATTGAAATTCATAGAAATGGAATTAAACATCTCCAAAACATCGATTTATCGCATTTTGACCGAACATTTGGGCTTACGAAAGGTGTGTGCACAGTTTGTTCCGCACAAATTGACTGATGACCAAATCCGCCCAACGAACTAAAACACTCGTTCGAAAAGGTTTTGGACCGAGCAAAAAGCTGTATTGAAGCAGAAGGAGATTTTTTAAATGAAAATAAATTGATTTTGCCAAAAAACCCATTTGTTCTGTTTCTTTTAAGTCCTGTGTGTTCCAAACTTTGTATATGAAGCTGTAGGATCTCCCAGCAGAAAGGGGCACCAGTGGGAAACATTTTTTGAAAATGTGGGCGTGGCCCGCCCTTTAACAAGTTTAATATATATATATATATAAAAGTCGGCAAACGTGTGATATATATAACTGAATTTCAGGGATAATCCTTCTCTTTTAATAGTATGGCTGTGTGCCAAAATTGGTGGAATGGGACGGGAAGTATTGGTACAAACAACCCCCCCCCCCCCTCCAATTATTTAATATTGTATAAATATTTTCGAACTTCCGGGTGACGTTTTTACCCTATATATCGGCGAATATGAGAGTTATCGCAGTGAAAATAAGAGAGCGTGTTTCACTCACTAACAGTGTATCTTCGTGCCTAAAATAGATAAATTTGAGAGGAAACTTCGTCTAGCCCCTATATAACTAATATTAAGATTTTCGAACATCCGGGTGACTTTAATCTATGTGAATAGTTTTACACCTTAAAGTATTTCCCTGGTTTTGATTCGTGCAAGTTGCAAGAGTGCAAAATGTTCGGTTGCCCCCGAACTTTGCCTTTCCTTACATGTTTAGTTATAAACTTCTTACTAAAATAAAAAAGCTGCAACTTGAGTAAAAATTTAGATACATTGAAACACCTGCATTGGTGCGCGAGTTCTTGGACAAAAAAACGTAGATCTTCGTAATCGATCCATGGCATTGTCTCCAAAACGCTATTGACTGAAAACTTATACAATTTCATAACTTAGGACTACAGGCGTGGATCCACCCTCTTTTTGGTGAAATCCTATGTCTCGAGACCCGACTGACCGATTTCGATTAAGATTAGTATGTGGCATTCTTCTCATAACAGTATGGGACGGAGCGAAAATGGGCGAAATCGGACTTCAACTATGCCTACTGTCTGTACCACAATTCTCAATTTCATTTGATTCTTTCACTCGCCAGTATACAAACTATGAAGCAATTGTCATAACTGGATAAAATTGTCCCCTATTAATTCCTTTAAAGTATGTCATCTTATGACGAAAAATTGACCAAATCCTACCAGTATCTATAAATGGCGTTTGTCCGAAAATTTTGGTCAATATTCGGTATAGATATACTAATAAAATGCAGAGAGAATTCTTTCCTGACAATAATGTCTCCTTGTATTAAAAATTCGTTGAATCGATGCATCCCTGAGGCCCTATATACCTAATGTAAAGAATTGAGAACCTTCGGGCTACTTTATATATGCGGTATCGGCCAATAAGTGAGTTATTTGAATGAAAAAAGAGAGCAAGTTTCACACATAAGAGTGTATCTTTGTGAATAAAATAGATAAAATTGGGCGACTGGACTTTCGATTTGTATAAGAGGTACTTTAATGAAACAAATGGGACATTTTTTTATTTGGCATGATATGAGTTAATAGATAAAATCGGATCGATAATTCTCCAATTCCCAAATACTACATATAATGATTTTCGTTTTTCTAACAAAGCGTATGCCTAATACGTCGGCCAGTTATGAGTAATTTATAATATTGTTACAAAAAGTAGTATTAAGTTGTATTTGTATTGCTATACGCATCCCTTATTATGAACAATAGCTGTAGGTATATGGAATAGCATTTGTCTTGTTGTAGACATCTGGCGCCGCGGCTGTCTGCTTGCGTCTGGCGCCGTATAGCATTATGTTCTGGTAATTTCCAGACGCGATATTCTAGAAGGACACGTCGGCATCAGCGAGAAGTGCGTGGCTATATAAGCCGTGGCAGCGCGAACGTAATCAATCAGTGCTAAGAGTAAACTGCTATAGTGTAGACGAGTTGTGAAATAAAGAGTAGTTGAATTAAATTAAACAGTTGTAGTTTTATTTGTCAATCCAGAGATACGAACCTAACAAAGTGAACTAGCAAGCAGTAAAATCGTAACAATATATATAGTATGTAGTTATATATAGTATATTGATTGAATTCCGATGCTCTGGTTAACGTTTTACACGTTAATGTATTTCCTTGACATTGATTCTTCCAAGTTGCTAAATATAAAATGTTTGGTTGCACCCCAACTTAGCCTTTCCTTACTCATTCCTTGTGATTTTTGTAATGGACGCGATAATATTTTTGTATAAAATTTATGAACATGAACAAAACCAAAAGAAATATTAAGCCTTTTGATTGGGACAAACAAAGCTTTTGGAAATTTCGTGTGCATCAATTTTAGAATAAAATGATGTACTGCAAGTGATTGATTATGTTCCATGAAAAAGACCTAACAGTGGACAAAGAGTGGAAATCAAAAAATTTCACGAATTTAACTAAACTTTAGGAAAAAATCATCTTCTCGATTACGAAATAAAACTAAGAAATGCAAATAAAGACCCCAGTACCAAAGTTTTAAGAGCGGTAGTAAATATTGACGTTAAGCCAAAATAGGCTTATGTAATCCAACTATCCAACCAGAAGATGGTTTCGCTTTTATGATCAGAAGCAATGTAGAAGTGGATAGTAACGGAAATACGAGTATTGCATTTATGTGATGCTTTCATTACTTCTACAGCTGAGGGCATATTAGCAAAGACAAATCTAAAGAAATTATGCGAAATGATTTTCAGAAAGATATAAATTTTTTAAGAATATTGTCAAGCTATATACATATGTTATATGTTAAGCAAGCACGGCTGTCATTCCAGAAAGTAAAAAATAAAGGCTAAATACAGCGACGTTTATTTATAATACATTCAGTTGCCTTTTATATTTCTTTAACTGTCGGGTTTACTCACTAGAGTTTGCATCTCTTAAAAACTTTGTTGCTAAAAGTAAAGCCTGATTGAAATTAAAGGTTTAAAACTTATATATAGACTAATTGCCCGCTCCGGGTTCGCACGGTTATTAAACAATCACAATTTGTGGTTTCAGAGCTTCCCTGTAAGCGATATTTGATGTTAATTTATTTTGTATCAGCAATATAAATTGATTTTCAGGACCTCTGAACCGCGATAGACCAACATACAGTTGGTCATGAGTAAAATATTCTATTCGCAGATCAATTTCTACTAATTCAAAAGTTTGGCCTTAGGGCTTGTTTACAGTTAGAGCGAAAGAAGTTTTCACCGAAAATTGAAGCCGTTTGAATCGGATTGGCAGATCACTTGGGATTATCGGAATCCTCGGTATGTAAGCTAGTTGACCAGCTGCTGGCCTGGTCTATCGATTTGTATTTTTTTTGTCCGCGAACTATTTGAATAATTTGATCGTTTATTTCGTTGACACTATCATTCCTGGGTGACATACGGATTGTTGGTCGAGATTTACGGATAGCGGAAATTTAAAACTTGAATGAGCAGTTTTTCCATCCTATAGAAGAGTTGCAACAACTTCTGACGAAGCAATTGCTATCGCTATCTTCCCAGATTTTCTTATTTTAGCAAGTATTAAATCAGCAAGAAACGTCTTGTCGGTGCCACCTGGTGCATGCCAAAAAAAAAAAATTGTAGGTGTTATTTTTGATCTGGGACTAGTTTTGGCAGATCTTCATTGAAAAAACCGGTAAAATTATTTGTATTATATTGGTTTGTCATTGTGTTTGTAGCTCTGTTTTTTTATCTTTTAGATGCAATAGTTTATTTTCTCTTTGTATCAAACCTTCGTTATAGATGTCCTCACTGTATGGTAAGGTGAAATCTTGATTTTGCTGTTGGAGTCTGTGTATAAAATCTTGACACAAATCGCCTTTGAAATGATCCCGTAGTTTTAATGGATCCCTCAGTTGTACTTTAGAGGAGTATTTTCCCAATGATCAATACTTTGTAGTAAACCTGTGTCACGGCAAGCTGCCTGATAGGTCTCTTTGAGAACTCTGTCTACGGTTTTTAAGTAGTAGAATGCGGTTGGACTGCGTACCTGATGTAGTAACATTCTAAGTTAAAAACACTTAGATTGTGAAGGATGTACATCGCCGACTCTACCTAAAGCGGGTTTTTGTTTATATTTGGATGGCCAAGTATGTACTCAACACGCTTTCTTCTTTTACATTTATATTTCACCATATGTAGATTTGGGGGTTTTGCAAATTTATCTTCATTCTTCCCACCCATGTTTCCCTTGTCGGTATATGGGCCGAGAAGGAGCCACCAGAGTTTGGTATGGCGATTCCATGATCCAGATGATCCGGTATGCAGTCAAAGTTTGTGAGGATATCCGAGTGTTCAGATACGCGTTCCTTTAAGAATCCAGATTCTCTGGGTCTGATAGCCACCTTCGCGGCTATGCACCTACCGGAAATGTGAACCGGCGTTATGTTCCAAATTGCATTAAGTGCCATGGTTGGGGTAGATCTTAATGCACCACATATGCTAATTAGCGCAGCCCGTCGAATGCTTTAGAATTTCTTGGCCAGTGTGATGTTTTAAAACCCTCCACCACATGAAGACACCATAGAACAATATGGGCTTGACTATAGTGTCATAGAGCCAGAGGACCACTTTCGGTGAGAGGCCCCATCTTTTGCCAATACCTCCTCTACAGCAGTATACGGCAATATACGCCTTTTTTGCTCTCTCTCCGATATTCGGCTTCTATGAAGGCTTCTTATCCAGGATGAGCCCTAAATATTTCACTGTATCCGCTGGTTGCAGGCGAATACCTCCCATCTGCGGCAACGGTGCCATCGGGATTTTATACTTTCGGCTGAATAAAACCATTTCTATTTTGTTTATATTAATGGCGAGTCCACTTCCGACCGCCCATTTTGTTACAACGCTGAGATATCCCTGCGTCAACTCGTACACGGTGCCATGGAACTTTCCTTTGACCATAAGTATCGAATGCATAGGCAATCACCCGACAGCCGCGGTCCTCCAGTTTTTTGAGCAATTCGTCAACGACTAGGATTTATAGAAGAGGAGAGAGAGCCCCATCTTGTGGTGTTCCCCCACTCACACTTCGGCTCGCACTCGCGCTGCCCCATTCTGTTTCGATCACTCTGTCGCACAGAAGACCCAGAATGAGGTGCTTCAAGTTCGATTAAACCCCAAGACCGTCAAGGGCAGTTAATACTGCTTCAGGCAGGACATTGTTGAAAGCTCCCTCGATATCAAGGAAGGTCCCAACAGCGAAGTCCTTGGCTTCAATGGCCTCCTCAAGCCATGACACGATAGTATGCAAAGCAGTGTCCACTGACCTGCCTTTTCGATAAGCATGTTGAGCTCCTGACAAATAGTCTCTCGGAATGCTCCTCCTTATATACCAGTCAATCAGTCTCTCCAGAGTCTTTAGCAGGAAAAAGGAGAGGCTGATTGGCCTGAAATCCTCCGCCGTGATATGGGAAGCCCTGCCAGCCTTCGGGATGAACGTAACCTTGACTCGTCTCCAGGCCCCCGGGATGTAACCTAATCTGATGCAGTTCGCATAGATAGGTGCCAACCAGCTGCATGACCTTAACAGCCTGTTGCAGCTGCGCTGGTCCCGAAACTTGAATGGTTTGAACGATCGTCATGCGGCACCCCGAGAGATCTCCTCATAGAGGGCATGTTGCTCGGTAAGTGAGCGTCCAGAAGCATCTGAAGTGTCTCTGAGGACCCACTTCCCATTTGCGTCCTTGAGATACCCCAGGGACAATGGGGTTTTTGCGAGAACACGCCCGAATCTAGAAAACTCGTGACAGCCTTCCACTTTTTCACAGAAGCTCTTCCACGAGATCATCTTCCTAGAGTTTCTGAAAGATTTCCTAGGCGGACCTTCTCCGACTAGACTAAACTCGATGTACCTGAAAAGAAGTGATCGTCGAGGACCTTCCATTTCGAGATCAGCCGAGAAATCCCTTGTGAGGTTAGGGTGAGGTCGAGAACCTCCTCCCTACCTGCGGTCACAAAAGTAGAAGAGTTTCCTCTTTTACAAATGCCAAAATTTTCGCTAATAACACAGGTCCACAAAACAAAAACAAAAAAAAAAAAAAAATCGATGAAAGGTTCCTTTGACCAAAACCGCTGAAACCGAATCTGAAGTCCGTTTTGCTCCATCACGTCAGGATTTTTTCCTAACCTCAAAATACATTTCGGGTTTTAATTGACTGAAAACAATTTAAAAATATTAACGGATTTAGCTTAATTTTTGGATAGAGGGATTTTGAGGGGTCCCTAATTACGAAATGAAAGACAAATTTTCAAAATACAATATGGCGGATCCAATATAACTGTCAAAATTTTCAAAAAAATCTAGAATTTTCAAAAAGTTCTTCAATTTTTAAGAAATTCTTCAATTTTTATAAAATTTTGTATCAAGGTATTTTCGAGGTCACTGATTTCGGTATTAAAGGTAAATTTTTAAAATACAAAATGGCGGTCAGGAAAAAGGCCAGTATCGGCGTCTGGACAGGGTAAGATAGCGGGCCCGCAGGCGTCGTCATCAAGCAACCGCAGCTCTACATTAGTGGGTGACCTGGTCTTTGATGAGTATAATGCTACAAGAAAAATACTTTGCAAAATGAAAGACAATTTCTGTGTCTTTTGTGGAGAATACGTTATAAGTAAGATCCGAAAAAAATTTACAGATACACTAAAATCTAGCTATACGAAAGTTTTCGGCATAGAAACTAGTGGCATCGTCAATGATTGGACTCCAAAAGAGATGTGCCTGAGATGTTCATTGCAACTAAAGAAACGCAAGAAACAAACGTTTGCTTCTCTAATGTTCTGGCGCAGACTGTCAACTCTGTCAATTCTGTGACTCTTCCCATTCTTCTTTCTTCTGAACAGAATGATGAAGGCAATATTTCTATTGGCGAAGATCTAGTTTCTGCTGACACTGAGGATATAGACAAGGATGAAGATGCCTCAGAAGAATCAGATGCTGAGACTGATAAAAATTCTAAAGGTTTCACTTAGTCAGAGTTAAATGACCTGGTCCGAGACGCAGGAATTTCGAAAGAAATTTCTGAACTAATAGCGTCAAGATTGAAAGAAAAAAATTGTCTAGCTTCAGGAACTCATGTAAGTTACTATCGCAATCGAGACATTGAATTCAGGAAGTATTTCACAAACATTGATGATTTAGTGTACTGCATGATACATATGGTATTCCATATGAAGCTAGCGACTGGCGCCTATTTATTGACTCTTCGACACGAAGTTTAAAAGCAGTCTTGCTGCACAATGGTAACCAGTATGCTTCGTTACCAGTTGCTCATTATGTAGTCTTAAATGAGCAATACTAAAACCTCCATTTCTTACTAGAAAAACTACAATATAATAAACATCAGTGGCAATTGTGTGGGGATTTGAAGATAATAACAATTTTACTGGGTCAACAAAGCGGTTTTACAAAATACCCATGCTTTTTATGTGAGTGGGACAGTCGAGCGCGTGATAAGCATTATGTGCAAAGGATTGGCCATTAAGGAAAAAATTAATTCCAGACTCTAAAAATGTTGTAAAGAAGAGTCTAATTCCAAGACTTAAAGTCTTAGTACCACCACTCCATGTAAAACTGGGTCTTTTAAAACAATTTATTAAAGCAATAAGAAATGCGCAAAGCAAAGCTTATATGTACCTTTTCGAAAAGTTTCCCAAATTGTCAGAAGCAAAAAATAAAAGAAGGCGTTTTGAATGGTCCACAGATAAGAGAGCTTTTGAAGGATACTGAATTTGAAAAAAGAATGAAAAGGAAAAAGAAGCCTGGCAAAGTTTCAGAGAAGTAACACAAAAATTTTTGGGGAATACAAAAGATCCTAATTACGCAAATATTGTCAATAAAATGTTAAATAATTATGAAAAATTGGGATGCCTAATGAATCCAAAACTGCACTTTCTTCATTCACACGTCGAATATTTTCCTAAAAATTTGGGTAACTTTAGTGAAGAGCAGGGCGAGAGATTCTACCAGGATTTACAAGAGATGGAAAAGAGATATCAGGGGGTATGGAATGACCACATGTTAGCAGACTACTGTTGGTCACTAAAAAGAGAGACTTCAAATCCACATAAAAGAAAAGCACTACGAAGATCATTTGAAACTAAAAAAAACTCGCTACTATTTAATAAATTAATACAATCGAATCAGCCTTTTTGTTGATCAATGCTCCACGAAGGACCTAGACAATCCCCCTTTAAGAACAGTGAGAGGCAAGGGGAATTGAAGAATTTTTTGAAAATTCAAGAATTGTTTGAAAATTTTGACGGCCATATTGACTCCGCCATTTTGCATTTTGAAAATTGGTCTTTCATTTCGTAAGCAGGGACCCCTAAAAACCCCACTATCCAAAAATTAAGCTGAATCCGTTAATATTTTTTAATTTTCGTTAATATTTTTTCCGTTAATATTTTTTCGTCTGGCGCCGTATAGCATTATGTTCTGGTAATTTCCAGACGCGATATTCTAGAAGGACACGTCGGCATCAGCGAGAAGTGCGTGGCTATATAAGCCGTGGCAGCGCGAACGTAATCAATCAGTGCTAAGAGTAAACTGCTATAGTGTAGACGAGTTGTGAAATAAAGAGTAGTTGAATTAAATTAAACAGTTGTAGTTTTATTTGTCAATCCAGAGATACGAACCTAACAAAGTGAACTAGCAAGCAGTAAAATCGTAACAATATATATAGTATGTAGTTATATATAGTATATTGATTGAATTCCGATGCTCTGGTTAACGTTTTACACGTTAATGTATTTCCTTGACATTGATTCTTCCAAGTTGCTAAATATAAAATGTTTGGTTGCACCCCAACTTAGCCTTTCCTTACTCATTCCTTGTGATTTTTGTAATGGACGCGATAATATTTTTGTATAAAATTTATGAACATGAACAAAACCAAAAGAAATATTAAGCCTTTTGATTGGGACAAACAAAGCTTTTGGAAATTTCGTGTGCATCAATTTTAGAATAAAATGATGTACTGCAAGTGATTGATTATGTTCCATGAAAAAGACCTAACAGTGGACAAAGAGTGGAAATCAAAAAATTTCACGAATTTAACTAAACTTTAGGAAAAAATCATCTTCTCGATTACGAAATAAAACTAAGAAATGCAAATAAAGACCCCAGTACCAAAGTTTTAAGAGCGGTAGTAAATATTGACGTTAAGCCAAAATAGGCTTATGTAATCCAACTATCCAACCAGAAGATGGTTTCGCTTTTATGATCAGAAGCAATGTAGAAGTGGATAGTAACGGAAATACGAGTATTGCATTTATGTGATGCTTTCATTACTTCTACAGCTGAGGGCATATTAGCAAAGACAAATCTAAAGAAATTATGCGAAATGATTTTCAGAAAGATATAAATTTTTTAAGAATATTGTCAAGCTATATACATATGTTATATGTTAAGCAAGCACGGCTGTCATTCCAGAAAGTAAAAAATAAAGGCTAAATACAGCGACGTTTATTTATAATACATTCAGTTGCCTTTTATATTTCTTTAACTGTCGGGTTTACTCACTAGAGTTTGCATCTCTTAAAAACTTTGTTGCTAAAAGTAAAGCCTGATTGAAATTAAAGGTTTAAAACTTATATATAGACTAATTGCCCGCTCCGGGTTCGCACGGTTATTAAACAATCACAATTTGTGGTTTCAGAGCTTCCCTGTAAGCGATATTTGATGTTAATTTATTTTGTATCAGCAATATAAATTGATTTTCAGGACCTCTGAACCGCGATAGACCAACATACAGTTGGTCATGAGTAAAATATTCTATTCGCAGATCAATTTCTACTAATTCAAAAGTTTGGCCTTAGGGCTTGTTTACAGTTAGAGCGAAAGAAGTTTTCACCGAAAATTGAAGCCGTTTGAATCGGATTGGCAGATCACTTGGGATTATCGGAATCCTCGGTATGTAAGCTAGTTGACCAGCTGCTGGCCTGGTCTATCGATTTGTATTTTTTTTGTCCGCGAACTATTTGAATAATTTGATCGTTTATTTCGTTGACACTATCATTCCTGGGTGACATACGGATTGTTGGTCGAGATTTACGGATAGCGGAAATTTAAAACTTGAATGAGCAGTTTTTCCATCCTATAGAAGAGTTGCAACAACTTCTGACGAAGCAATTGCTATCGCTATCTTCCCAGATTTTCTTATTTTAGCAAGTATTAAATCAGCAAGAAACGTCTTGTCGGTGCCACCTGGTGCATGCCAAAAAAAAAAAATTGTAGGTGTTATTTTTGATCTGGGACTAGTTTTGGCAGATCTTCATTGAAAAAACCGGTAAAATTATTTGTATTATATTGGTTTGTCATTGTGTTTGTAGCTCTGTTTTTTTATCTTTTAGATGCAATAGTTTATTTTCTCTTTGTATCAAACCTTCGTTATAGATGTCCTCACTGTATGGTAAGGTGAAATCTTGATTTTGCTGTTGGAGTCTGTGTATAAAATCTTGACACAAATCGCCTTTGAAATGATCCCGTAGTTTTAATGGATCCCTCAGTTGTACTTTAGAGGAGTATTTTCCCAATGATCAATACTTTGTAGTAAACCTGTGTCACGGCAAGCTGCCTGATAGGTCTCTTTGAGAACTCTGTCTACGGTTTTTAAGTAGTAGAATGCGGTTGGACTGCGTACCTGATGTAGTAACATTCTAAGTTAAAAACACTTAGATTGTGAAGGATGTACATCGCCGACTCTACCTAAAGCGGGTTTTTGTTTATATTTGGATGGCCAAGTATGTACTCAACACGCTTTCTTCTTTTACATTTATATTTCACCATATGTAGATTTGGGGGTTTTGCAAATTTATCTTCATTCTTCCCACCCATGTTTCCCTTGTCGGTATATGGGCCGAGAAGGAGCCACCAGAGTTTGGTATGGCGATTCCATGATCCAGATGATCCGGTATGCAGTCAAAGTTTGTGAGGATATCCGAGTGTTCAGATACGCGTTCCTTTAAGAATCCAGATTCTCTGGGTCTGATAGCCACCTTCGCGGCTATGCACCTACCGGAAATGTGAACCGGCGTTATGTTCCAAATTGCATTAAGTGCCATGGTTGGGGTAGATCTTAATGCACCACATATGCTAATTAGCGCAGCCCGTCGAATGCTTTAGAATTTCTTGGCCAGTGTGATGTTTTAAAACCCTCCACCACATGAAGACACCATAGAACAATATGGGCTTGACTATAGTGTCATAGAGCCAGAGGACCACTTTCGGTGAGAGGCCCCATCTTTTGCCAATACCTCCTCTACAGCAGTATACGGCAATATACGCCTTTTTTGCTCTCTCTCCGATATTCGGCTTCTATGAAGGCTTCTTATCCAGGATGAGCCCTAAATATTTCACTGTATCCGCTGGTTGCAGGCGAATACCTCCCATCTGCGGCAACGGTGCCATCGGGATTTTATACTTTCGGCTGAATAAAACCATTTCTATTTTGTTTATATTAATGGCGAGTCCACTTCCGACCGCCCATTTTGTTACAACGCTGAGATATCCCTGCGTCAACTCGTACACGGTGCCATGGAACTTTCCTTTGACCATAAGTATCGAATGCATAGGCAATCACCCGACAGCCGCGGTCCTCCAGTTTTTTGAGCAATTCGTCAACGACTAGGATTTATAGAAGAGGAGAGAGAGCCCCATCTTGTGGTGTTCCCCCACTCACACTTCGGCTCGCACTCGCGCTGCCCCATTCTGTTTCGATCACTCTGTCGCACAGAAGACCCAGAATGAGGTGCTTCAAGTTCGATTAAACCCCAAGACCGTCAAGGGCAGTTAATACTGCTTCAGGCAGGACATTGTTGAAAGCTCCCTCGATATCAAGGAAGGTCCCAACAGCGAAGTCCTTGGCTTCAATGGCCTCCTCAAGCCATGACACGATAGTATGCAAAGCAGTGTCCACTGACCTGCCTTTTCGATAAGCATGTTGAGCTCCTGACAAATAGTCTCTCGGAATGCTCCTCCTTATATACCAGTCAATCAGTCTCTCCAGAGTCTTTAGCAGGAAAAAGGAGAGGCTGATTGGCCTGAAATCCTCCGCCGTGATATGGGAAGCCCTGCCAGCCTTCGGGATGAACGTAACCTTGACTCGTCTCCAGGCCCCCGGGATGTAACCTAATCTGATGCAGTTCGCATAGATAGGTGCCAACCAGCTGCATGACCTTAACAGCCTGTTGCAGCTGCGCTGGTCCCGAAACTTGAATGGTTTGAACGATCGTCATGCGGCACCCCGAGAGATCTCCTCATAGAGGGCATGTTGCTCGGTAAGTGAGCGTCCAGAAGCATCTGAAGTGTCTCTGAGGACCCACTTCCCATTTGCGTCCTTGAGATACCCCAGGGACAATGGGGTTTTTGCGAGAACACGCCCGAATCTAGAAAACTCGTGACAGCCTTCCACTTTTTCACAGAAGCTCTTCCACGAGATCATCTTCCTAGAGTTTCTGAAAGATTTCCTAGGCGGACCTTCTCCGACTAGACTAAACTCGATGTACCTGAAAAGAAGTGATCGTCGAGGACCTTCCATTTCGAGATCAGCCGAGAAATCCCTTGTGAGGTTAGGGTGAGGTCGAGAACCTCCTCCCTACCTGCGGTCACAAAAGTAGAAGAGTTTCCTCTTTTACAAATGCCAAAATTTTCGCTAATAACACAGGTCCACAAAACAAAAACAAAAAAAAAAAAAAAAATCGATGAAAGGTTCCTTTGACCAAAACCGCTGAAACCGAATCTGAAGTCCGTTTTGCTCCATCACGTCAGGATTTTTTCCTAACCTCAAAATACATTTCGGGTTTTAATTGACTGAAAACAATTTAAAAATATTAACGGATTTAGCTTAATTTTTGGATAGAGGGATTTTGAGGGGTCCCTAATTACGAAATGAAAGACAAATTTTCAAAATACAATATGGCGGATCCAATATAACTGTCAAAATTTTCAAAAAAATCTAGAATTTTCAAAAAGTTCTTCAATTTTTAAGAAATTCTTCAATTTTTATAAAATTTTGTATCAAGGTATTTTCGAGGTCACTGATTTCGGTATTAAAGGTAAATTTTTAAAATACAAAATGGCGGTCAGGAAAAAGGCCAGTATCGGCGTCTGGACAGGGTAAGATAGCGGGCCCGCAGGCGTCGTCATCAAGCAACCGCAGCTCTACATTAGTGGGTGACCTGGTCTTTGATGAGTATAATGCTACAAGAAAAATACTTTGCAAAATGAAAGACAATTTCTGTGTCTTTTGTGGAGAATACGTTATAAGTAAGATCCGAAAAAAATTTACAGATACACTAAAATCTAGCTATACGAAAGTTTTCGGCATAGAAACTAGTGGCATCGTCAATGATTGGACTCCAAAAGAGATGTGCCTGAGATGTTCATTGCAACTAAAGAAACGCAAGAAACAAACGTTTGCTTCTCTAATGTTCTGGCGCAGACTGTCAACTCTGTCAATTCTGTGACTCTTCCCATTCTTCTTTCTTCTGAACAGAATGATGAAGGCAATATTTCTATTGGCGAAGATCTAGTTTCTGCTGACACTGAGGATATAGACAAGGATGAAGATGCCTCAGAAGAATCAGATGCTGAGACTGATAAAAATTCTAAAGGTTTCACTCAGTCAGAGTTAAATGACCTGGTCCGAGACGCAGGAATTTCGAAAGAAATTTCTGAACTAATAGCGTCAAGATTGAAAGAAAAAAATTGTCTAGCTTCAGGAACTCATGTAAGTTACTATCGCAATCGAGACATTGAATTCAGGAAGTATTTCACAAACATTGATGATTTAGTGTACTGCATGATACATATGATATTCCATATGAAGCTAGCGACTGGCGCCTATTTATTGACTCTTCGACACGAAGTTTAAAAGCAGTCTTGCTGCACAATGGTAACCAGTATGCTTCGTTACCAGTTGCTCATTATGTAGTCTTAAATGAGCAATACTAAAACCTCCATTTCTTACTAGAAAAACTACAATATAATAAACATCAGTGGCAATTGTGTGGGGATTTGAAGATAATAACAATTTTACTGGGTCAACAAAGCGGTTTTACAAAATACCCATGCTTTTTATGTGAGTGGGACAGTCGAGCGCGTGATAAGCATTATGTGCAAAGGATTGGCCATTAAGGAAAAAATTAATTCCAGGCTCTAAAAATGTTGTAAAGAAGAGTCTAATTCCAAGACTTAAAGTCTTAGTACCACCACTCCATGTAAAACTGGGTCTTTTAAAACAATTTATTAAAGCAATAAGAAATGCGCAAAGCAAAGCTTATATGTACCTTTTCGAAAAGTTTCCCAAATTGTCAGAAGCAAAAAATAAAAGAAGGCGTTTTGAATGGTCCACAGATAAGAGAGCTTTTGAAGGATACTGAATTTGAAAAAAGAATGAAAAGGAAAAAGAAGCCTGGCAAAGTTTCAGAGAAGTAACACAAAAATTTTTGGGGAATACAAAAGATCCTAATTACGCAAATATTGTCAATAAAATGTTAAATAATTATGAAAAATTGGGATGCCTAATGAATCCAAAACTGCACTTTCTTCATTCACACGTCGAATATTTTCCTAAAAATTTGGGTAACTTTAGTGAAGAGCAGGGCGAGAGATTCTACCAGGATTTACAAGAGATGGAAAAGAGATATCAGGGGGTATGGAATGACCACATGTTAGCAGACTACTGTTGGTCACTAAAAAGAGAGACTTCAAATCCACATAAAAGAAAAGCACTACGAAGATCATTTGAAACTAAAAAAAACTCGCTACTATTTAATAAATTAATACAATCGAATCAGCCTTTTTGTTGATCAATGCTCCACGAAGGACCTAGACAATCCCCCTTTAAGAACAGTGAGAGGCAAGGGGAATTGAAGAATTTTTTGAAAATTCAAGAATTGTTTGAAAATTTTGACGGCCATATTGACTCCGCCATTTTGCATTTTGAAAATTGGTCTTTCATTTCGTAAGCAGGGACCCCTCAAAACCCCACTATCCAAAAATTAAGCTGAATCCGTTAATATTTTTTAATTTTTTTCAGTCAAGTAAAATCCGACAGGTATTTTGGGCTTAGGAAAAAATCCTGACGTGATGGGCCAAAACGGACTTCAGATTCGGTTTCAGCGGCCCAAAATACATATAATACACCATGTTTGGTCAAAGAAACCTTTCATCGACTTTTTTTGTGGACCTGTGTAATGAAATCAAAAAGCGCCTCACTTCTATTATTAGTATCCGAAATTTGGTGTCACGAGTTAACGTCGGAACCGATGATGACGCCAATGCCAATCATAGACGCTTCGGCTAAGGTCCTTCTCGGCAGTAAGGAAGGTGGCTCCACCACATCATCGTGTGGCATGTACGCGGAGACAAGCCAGAAATCTCCGGTGTCACACGCCAATTTCGCTGTCATTACGTCAGCGTTGCTGAAATTAGGTGAAAAAAAACCGTTAATTCATTTCTTACCAAATACAGGCTCTGTTCTGGTTCCTGGATCAGGACGACATCAGCTCTGTCTTGTTCCAGACGAAGCAGTACATTGGCGTCGGTCGCCTTCGCAAGCTGGAGGTTAATCTGGAGGAATTTCATTCTTCAGACTTTCTTCCAGGAGCGCTATTTCAGCGCACAAGTCGTGATCGACCGGCTCCTCCTCAAATAGTTGTTCGAGGCTGAGACGGATTCGCCGGTCGACGAACCGCCTCCCAGTACCCGCCACATCCGAGAGATTCGGGTCGATTTCCACGGTCATTTGACCGTCAGCACCCTCTGTCGGGTCGATTTCTATGGTCGTTTGACCGTCAGCACCCTTTGTCACACCCACCGCCATCGCAGCTTTGGCGCCATATGCTCTGGCATCTGATAGAGGTACTTTCAGCACTACCATTTTAAAACCATAGCTAATGGCTCCCTTTGTTTTGCTGAGAGGACCGATGGATTCCGTGTTTAGCATTATCAGCGCTTGCCGATACGGTTCACCGGTTCTCTCTAGCCTTAAAACTCTCCAGTCCTGCGTTGGAAGTGAGGGGTTACAATACCTGAGGATTTCCTCAATCTCACTCACAGAGGAAGGTTCGGCCGCAACCCAAACGGGAGTCCTAGGACCTCCCCCACTTGAGACACTGCCTTCTTATATAAGATGGCTGATCTCTCGTCTGCACAACTTGTGAGCTTGTGTAGCCCTTGCTACAGGTTGGCGCCATTCCCGTTCGCGGTTTCTTTCCAAGGGAGGTTTCTCCCTCGTGCGTCCCTATGGTCCTCGCTCAGCACTTTCTGGCCCAACCGAGGGTAGTAGTATGTTAATCAGAGACCTGACCAACATGCTTGTCACCGTAGCGTGCCACGATCTTGGGACGAGATCCACGGACGGGGGCGGTTGCGACATTAGCCCGTCATCCACTTCTGATGAGTGTCATCTCATCGTACTCAGGTGTCAGAATGCCGCCACCACCAGCCCAAGGTTCTACCGAATCCAATACAAAAGTTTCTCAAAAACCAGTCCAAAGCCAAAGGTCGTTCAGGGAGTTGTTAGGCCGTGAAGGCGGCAGGTCATTTAGCGTTACCCAGGATGCATCAGCTTTGAGGTGACCTGCCCTTTATCCCATTTCCCTTTATAGATATATTTACTAATATATTTGATGGCATGAACTGAGTGGCGGTACTCCACTTTTATGTGAGCGTTAAACGCTCTAGCATCTAGTATCTACATATATTGAACTTACTCGCTCTAATATTTAATTTAGCGATTTGTCATTCATTTTCTGCGTCACGGCGACGATAAACTGGATATCTATCCTCTCCGGTTTGGGTATCTTTGTCGAAACGTCTGGGTTACTTTTTTGTACAAATAATTATTATGCTATCCGCATGGTGCGTGCACCATATATTTAGTTACAATAACAAACAATATCGCACATACGTCATATAGAAAAATTAGAGTAGAAATAATGAAAAAACATTTGTTCGTCGCTGCTTGATAACAAGCGCAATTAGTTTCAACGAACTCGACTAAAGTCGGTATCATCACTGGATATATCCATCAAGTTATCCCATGGTGACTTTCGCCCGGTAATAGAGTTTTGGACCGTCGGAGTACTTTCCGAAACGTTTTTCGCCGTCAACTTTTTTTTATAAAAAAATCTTTTATAGAAAGTTAATTTTTTGTTTTTTAAGTATCAAGTTTTAGGGCACGTACCATTTTAGGATAATTTTATGTAATATTTTTTCTATGCATCAACGATCGTAAGGTTGTCCTTCTATACTGCATCTAAAATATTTTGGGATGTTCATTGAATATAATACAGCAATTATACCCCAATCTAATGGTTGAATTAAGAAAGTGGTATTAGGTGGCAAAGATGACTTGGTGCAATATCTATGAGCAAAAATATTTTTAAATCAAGACATCTATGTTCCATATATATTTTAACTATATAAACAAACCACTCCATAAATAGACCTGCTGCCATCCAGGCCTTTTTATTGGCCCTCCAATGAATCGGCAACTCCTGAATGCTTTTTCCTCTCAAATCATGTGGCCTTAATGATCGGTTAATTAATAGAGGCTTTAAAATTTGGTCACCAAAAGCGTTGCTACACAATAAAAATGTTAACCGATCTTTATCAACTTTAAAACCACTAGCATTTTTTTCAGGGTTTTGCTATAAAAGTTCTGGAAGTCATTTTTTTCCCAGAACAAACCCGTTTCATCGGTATTGAAAATTTGGTCGGGGACAAAAGCCTCATCTTCAATTACTTTAGGTTTAAGCTGCATTTTCATCTGCGATTTCTCCTTTAACTTTTAAATTATGAAATCCGTTTCTTTTAAGAAATTAAGCATAAAATTCATTTCTCTTATCTTGACAACTTGTTGATGGCTCCGATATCTGCAGTTGCTAATAAATTTGTAATGATTTCTGCTTTATAATTAGGCTGTTCACGATAAGGTGGTAATCGGGTTATGTGGTTATGTGATTAAGTGAACAACAACAAAATGCGGTATGACAAAATAACCAAAGTTGACCAACTTAGGCCCTTGTTTACAGATTATGTGGTTATTTGCTTATTTCCAGTGTTAGAAAGTCGTTGGAATTTTACTAAATGGCAGCACAAAAAATAAATAAAACTAAGCGAATGGCATTTCCATTTAGATTTTCTTATTGGAAAATCTGCTTATTAACAGCTGTTTTTGTTTACAATCAGCAAATTAAAATCGGAACAAAAAGCATTCAAAAGCATCAAAAAGAATCAAAAATCAGCAAAAATCAACAAAAATCATCAAAGCAATTAAAAAGATAAAGTACAAAATAAATATTCATTGTTTGTCATTTATTAATACTCTAATTTTAGTGTCTACAAAAATACGAAAGCGCCGGCGAGAAAAGGAGGTGAAAAAATGGACGGAAGCCGAAATCAAAACCGTGCTGTCCTATATGCAGGATCACCGAAACGTCGAGGTTAGTTTGCGACACATTAATTATTTATTTTGATTTAATTATATCTCCTTTAATTTCAGAAAGCAACAGCGAAAATCTACTACACTAAGTTGCTTGCAGTGACAAAAATTGAAGCAACGTGGAACATCCTAAAATGTAAGATTCGCTATTTAAAAAGCCAAATGAAATCGGCAGAACACTGGCTAAATTCCACGGGCGTTGGAGTAGAGGATGGCGATGTGGAGCTGACTGTGATGAGTAGATTTTATATATATTTTAATGTCAACTTTTGAATTAAATTGATTTACTTTATTACAGATAAAGTGCTTAAAAGTTGTCCGCATTACAAGCAATTAGCGGACATTTTTGCTACGGAGAGGGAAGCTGAGGTGATGGTAATGAGTTCCTCTGCAATGGAACTCGACTCTGAAGAAAATGTTGTGGATGAATTGGAAGACCGAACCCGAAGCGCATTAAAGAAATGACATACTCGTATCTGAATTAGCATCTGGCTCATCTGCGGCCAGCCCTTTTGTAAAAAAAAATTAAGGCCAAACACCAAAACACTGCCATAGATAAACTGGCAACATTAGAATCTGCTTCAATTTGAAATAGAGAAATTCAATTGGATGAAGCAAGTTGAAGCAAATAACAATGAAAATGAAAAGAAGAAGATCGAAAACGATTTCCAACTCAAAAAAAATGGAGTTGGAGTAGAATGAGAGAATAAGGAAATTAGAAATTGAAATGAAGTATAAAATTAGTAATATAAATAACCAATAAACAAATAAATAAATAATTTTTCTTACCTGTTATTAAATCAAAAATATGAATTTTTATTGAAAAATTAAATTGTATAGTGAGTGCTTGTCTTTTTAGTTCGGAGGTAGGTGCAACAATAGCATCTCCATCATACTGGAATTCATGGGCTTCGACACTTTGCCTTTCAAAGTGTGAAGAATCTCGCCCTTTCAAGAGTATGTTGTGCAGCACACAGCAGACAAGTACCCATTTCTTAAAAAATGTTTGACTCTCCCGGTCTTTTATTTTTATCCGCATTTGTTTCAAACTACAAAACTTTTCTTTAAGAATCCCGAAACAATTTTCGACTCTAACACGATACTGGCTGTGTACTTTGTTGAATTTAGCTTGTCTTTCAGAGTCTGCTAAAGAAGAATTGCTTCGGTATGGTGTTATTAAATGTTTTGTCAACTTATACGCAGAATCACCTGCAATCCACTCTTCTCCACTAAATAAGCTAGTTGTGTTTCTTCCAATATGAGATTTCCTAAACACTTTAGAATCGTGGTAGCTTCCGGGATTGCCCACTTCTGCATGTAATATGCGTAACTTATGGTCACATACGACTTGCAATTTGATAGAGTATATTCGTTGCCGAGAAAAATACACCTCATGATTTTAATTCGGCTTTTCGGCCAGTTTAATCTCGCTACCGTCAATGTAACCAATGCAATATGGTAATTCGAAGAATGTTTGGGAAACAAGTTCCCGGCGCTCTGCCGGTCCAGGCCAATGAATGAATTAGGGTAGTTTATTCAAAATTGCCGAAAAAACTCTTTTGGGGATATTGGTCAATGTACCTCCATCTCCCACACCAAAAGTTGTAGCGATTTTACGTACAGAAGCACTTTCACCCGATGAACCTAATCGGAGCAATACGATTGCGAGTTGCAAATCTACAGGTATTTGTAAACTTGAATTAGTAAAGTTCATATCATTAGAAAATATTTCTAGGAGATGAGCGAATTGTCATTTGCTGACGCGCAGCATTTGTAAAAATCTTCCATCGTCAAAGCAACACAGAACATTTTCTCGCCAATGAATAGATTTTGGAACATGTAGTTCATCTCCCCGCCTACTACAGATGATTAAAGTTATATCCTCTAGTACTTCATCCATTGCATTATGACACTGTTCAGGGCGCAAGATGTCTGCAAATTTTATACAAAGACTTTTTTGAACCCTTAAAATTCGGATTTTTTAATAAGCACATACCTTCAATAAAGTCCATTTCCTGAATAGCAGAACTTATTTTAAATTCGATTATTTTGCTTTTTAAACTTTAGGCATTTTATAAGTTGGAATTTCACTGAACTTAAATTGTAAACAATGAACAGCTGTTTGTGTAAAAATAAGCAAATAACCATACAACATAGGGTGCTCACGGAGCATAGAGGTTATTTTTAATCTAATAAGCACATAACCCGATAACCACCTTACCGTGAACAGCCTAAATATTTCCATCTACGGGTATTCTCTTTGCAATAAATAATCAATCCAAAACTCTACACATTTTTACTAACAATTCATCTTCAATGTATGACGATGTTGTGGAACTATGTTTTGATGAAATGATGACAAATTTCCGTATTGCTTTCTCATTTTTCTTAATGGTCCTGATAGTGGCTTCTTTAAAGCCAAAATTCTTGGCCATGGATGTTGAACCTTCAGCTCAAGTCCAAGATTTTTAATTTTTCTTTCAAAGAAATGTCTTGCCTTTGACGAATCTTTGAAATTTTGACTTTTTTTTTAACTGTAGTTAACTAAAAATGTATAGATAAAATACTTTTCCAAATCTAATTGATAGCACGAACAATTGATAAAATATTGCGAGATAATAAACTTTAAACACTTTAATTAAGCAATATTTTATGTAAATATCATGCGAACAAAATATTATATGTAGGTAAGAGTTGTCGAATAAGGGTTACTACAATGTATGTATAGTATATTCATTTCAGCGATAGTGTCAAATGTGGTAAAACCAAACACAGTCACAAGATTGTGATTTTGAAACCGTACTACATAGATTAAAATTTTTTAACCGCGTCACTTCAAATACGTGTAAAAAGAAACCATGTACAAAAAGAGTTGGGTGTATAAAAAAAGTAACATTTTGTGTTGTATGTATTTCAATTTAATATAGATAGTAAAATATCTCCCTTCCGCCGTTTTACTCTTTATTCAATGCTTTATAAAAAACATTACTGTGATCGGATTTCGTTCAAATGGGCGCCGTTTCGTTCGATAATCTATGACCATCTTGACGGCAACTTCATTAAACCCACACCCGTCAATCCCGGCTTGGCCACTGTTTGGGACGATTCACCGGCCTTCGACCAAGTTAATACATGACCTACACTAAACCCAACTGATAACAGTTAGCATACATATTCATCCGCATAGCAGCGATAAGCATAACATCACTCGATCACGCAAGCAATGCATGGTCAAACTAGACTTAAGGCCTAACTATAATGTGCATAACTAGCTTAAGCCAGCGTAAGTAACTGTCCGAATGCACACAAATTGTATGTTACAACTATAATGTAGTTAACATCAAGTTTCGTTAAGTTTTATCAAATGTCATTTGCTTAAGGGAAATGCGAAACTCATCGCATTTTCCGTACTGAATCAGCTGTTTCGCTTTTTGTCAACTGATACACCATTTTGAACTTGAAAACGAAAAGAAAGAAGAGGGCTTTATCAACCGATGAAATCATTTTAAATTTGAATATGGAGGACGACGAATGCTTTATCCAAACTTTAATAGATAGTGTTGAAAAAAAGAAATGTTTGTACGACAAAAAAGAGATGCATTTTATTTTAATCGTATAAATAAAGAAAAGGCATGGAAAGCAATCGCAGAACTATGCGGAAAAAGTGGTATGTATTAACACTGTTATAGAAATATATATTTTTGTATTATATATATTTTATGTTGGTTTCAATTAAAAGATCTAGAATGCAAACATAGATGGAAGTTACTCCAGGAGTGCTTCTGCAAGGAGATAAAAAGATTAGAGCTTCATCAGGTAGCGGAATGAGCTACTTAGAGGAATGGCGTTTTTTAAAACCCTTGATGTTTCTGAAAAACACCGTCACACCGCATGGATAGGTACTTTGCACAAACTTTAATGTTTTTAAATATAACTTTTACATTGTACAGCACTCGTGTTATTGCAGAACCAAATACAGACTCAGTCTTGGAGTCATCAATGAGTGAGTCTTTATGAAATTTCATCCCCACCTCGGAAGAAAAATAAAAGTCTCAACTTAGACAGTCTCTACCAGAAACTTGGCGCAACAATGGAGAAATTGGAAAAGTAGATGGCGGCGCCGGCTGAAAGATGTGAAACTGATGAGGCCTTTATGACGACGGTTTTGTGTCTGATGCAAGACCTGCCAGTGTCAGTCAAACACGGTTTCCAAGAAAAAATGATATTGGAATTATATAGCTTACGTCGCGAAAATAGGCAAATATGAAATTAAAAACGTTTTTGTCGTTCAAACTAATTTCCTTATTTTTTAAAAAGCTTGGAGCATTGATTTTTTTAGTATACGTTATATTTATTATAACAAATATATTTATCATAAAAAGATGCATAAAATACATGTACCTGAGCTCTGTTTAGTAGTTTAATAAAAACAATTGAATGAATTTAAGTAAACCCCATTTAGTTTTATTAAAAAAGAAATAAACAAGTTCGAAATGATGTTAGATATATGATTTTAGAATATGTTTTAAAAACTGTTAAAAAAGCTGCATAAGTTATTTCTAATTTCCACAGAACTTCTTCCACCGTAATGATGCAAATTGGAAGATTGCATAATCAATGGGATATTACTTTCAACTTCTATACGCCATAAACCGTCATGAAAATCACCATTAGAGTCCAGCATAGTTGCTTGTAATATACGAAGATGCATTTTCATTATTAAACATCATAAAATTATGTAAGGCAACGCACGCCAAAACATTTGTTCTGCATTTTCCGGAAATAAATGTAATGTTGTTAGTAAAACTCGCCAACGCGCTACTAGTATTCCAAAAGAGTTTTCAGTTGTGCGCTGCGCTCTTTATGACCTTTTATTAAACACCTCTTTTTCATTTGGTGGCATTCCCCAGGGCATGGGCGCATTAAATTTATCCCTAAAGGAAAGGCAGCATCACCAACGAAGAAGTATGGAGTTTTTAGTTACGTAGTTGGTAAGTTTTTCGCTGGAGGGATGGGAAGTTTGTGATTTAGCAACCTCTTTTCCAATCGACTCATTTGAAAAACACCTTCACATATAAAGAGAAACAATAATATTAATTAAAAAAAAAATGCACAAATATAAAAGTCCTCACCACCATCATTCTGACTTCCATATGCACCAATATCTATATAGGTAAACCGATATCATGCATCACATACTGCTAACAACAAAATAGAAAAAAAATTTTTGTAGCAGAAAAATTGACTACCACCTTTAGGTGGGCATCGAATAGCGATATGCTTCCCATCAATAGCAACACAGTTGGGCATATTCCATAGTTCCCAGAAGTCTTGAGAAATTTGCTTGAAATCTTCTTCATTAGGCTCAGATACATAAACAGCGCCTAACTTCGTTCAAAGGATTTCAGCTGTCTCCAGAATAATGCGCCTAACCGTTTCCTTCCCCAGTTGAAATGACCATGCCAACGATTGAAACGAAGTTCCTTGTGATAAATATCTTTAAGAAAAAGAAAAAAGAATAAGATATAATAAAAATATATTAAAATGAACAAACTTACTGTAATGTCAAAGCTAATCGACATTCCGGTTGCACAGACTCCCTCAACGAATTCTCTTTTTAAAAGGGCTCAACAAGAGTAAGCAAAAGTCCATATACTTATGGCGTCATTCGTCATTAAAAAAATCAGTGTGGTCAATCCTCTTCATTTTCAGAAACCGTATAAAAAACCATCCTTATTCCTCTTTCTGTTTATTTCCCTCACTGAACAAGACCAAACTCTTTTATTTGTAATTTCACTAATTTCTGTCAATATGCGTATTCCGTCTAAAACCGAATTAAGAATTTCAATTGTTTTTAAATATTTCAATTTTCTGTTCATTTTTGTAAAATCCAAACGAAACAAAACCAAAACACAAATTGCTTATTGACACTTTCTTCTTCTGCATGTAAGCACATTATAGTCATTGAAATGTCTGCTTTCCGCTCGTTATGCGTTTGACAGGCTTTTCTTTCATTTTTTGACAGTAACATACGGCAGCGTATGCACATTATAGTTAGGCCTTTAACCAATCAGAATACGACACACCACTTAAGTTACATTATTTTATCAACTAACCAAAGTACGACACTTTACTCTAGCATAACTATTAAAGAGCAGAGCACATGCAGTACTCGTTCTCAGTTAAAATATAATCTTAGGCATAGCCAGTAATATATTATTGTTCATCATGTAAATATATAATATATATATATTTGAATAAAGAAACCTTGGAGGAATCCAAGGGAAATATATTTTTGTAGAATAACTAAATATTATTCTTAATTGGCGCCCGAGCAGGGACCCACTAACAAAAGGATTCATATAAAAATCCTTAAAAGTGATAAATACATAAAAGGATTCAGGAAATAAAATCCAACAAAGTATTTAAGTGTCCAAATAAAAAACTCAATTAAAAGAACTTGATAAATCATAAAGGATTCAGAAATAAAATCCAAAGCATTTAAAAATTCTTGTGAAGAAATTGAGAAAATAATAACAAAATGGCACAAGCTGATATTGCCGCGTTACAATCCATTGTAATGGATCTCCAGATTTGCTGCACAAATAAGTCCCGCTCCAGTGGAGGAGGTCAGAGACGAAATATGCATACATATATACAGATCCAAAGGAAGTAGATTTAAATCTATTCAAAGCTGTATTAACAACATTCAGTGGGGACTATTGCGAATATCGCAATTGGAGAAAGATAGCCACTACGCTGATGAACAATGTAAGACAGTTTCGAGTACAGAACATATATACAGAAGCATTTATCTTACTGAGAAATCTTAACAAGAAAAGCTGCGCAAATTTTGATTAACAAAAACACGAATCTGAATTTTGAAGGAATCATAGATAGACTTGACGACTCGTATGCTGATCAACGACCACTCTACGTTCTAGAGGAGTACATGATGAGGGTGAGACAAGCGGAGAAGCCGTTGCATATATACTTTGATCATCTGAATCAAGCTTTAAACGTTGTACTCTCAAAAATAGAGATGACCCACAAGAACGAGAACGTGATCGACGCACTTTCAAAGGAAGTTCAATTAATAGCAATACAAACGTTCATAGCAGGATTGAGAAGTGCGGCAACAAAAAATGCACTTTACTCGAGATCTTGCACCAACCTAATGGAAGCATATGGGATAACTCGCACAATGCAGCACGACTCTCACTATCATCAGTTGAAATATGTTTCAAGAATGGTAAACATGCAGTACCCACAAGGCAGGCAGAGGTAGTATCAACAGCAATGGATGTCGACTCATCTGGCCGTTTCCATAGACAAACATTCCATCAACCACAGAGAAATCAATAGATTCTGCAACAACACAACCCATTTAGACAAGCAATACAGAGTTTTGGTTAACAATTCAAAAGAACAAGAGATGAAGCATCAAACGCGTACCAGAGAAAGGCACAACGCATAAACCAAGTAGGCGATCAAGAAGACAATGGATCACTTTATAACGAAGTATTCTCTAGCGTAAGTTATGCTAATAAACAGAAACAATTTTTATAAGATACCACGGTCTTCCAACATTAAGGCGTGTAGCACCCAATGGAAGATACGTGTATATAATAATAGACTCTGGTGAAACGAGCAGTTATGTTAGTAAAAGTTATCCTCTTGCAGATAGGATCAAGTTAAAAAAACCTATTAAATTTAATACTCTTCACGGGACTTCAACAGTTACACACAAACGAGAGATTAACCTTGTAGGGTTTGATTAAGAATTTTTTTAGACAGAAGATTTAATAATTTAATTTAATTTTAGAAGAAGATTCCTTGAGGAAAATGAAAGCTAGGATAGATCTGTTCGACTATTGGGCAACATTTGAAAAGGAAGAAATGAATGAAAACAAAAAAGAAAAAACAATTAATTATACAATAGGAGATAAAACATATGAAAATTAAATAAAGAATTTAATGAAAAATAATTATAATAACAAAATACTACCTTTCACATTTATGATTCAGGCAGAGATTAGGACTGAGTCCAAAGAACCTGTTTGGGTTAGACAATACCCCTATTCATACGCGGATCAGGATTTCGTAGAGGAGAAAATTAAAAAATTATTAAAAAATAACATAAGTAAAGAAAGTAAAAGTCCATACTGCTCTCCGATCTGGACAGTATCGAAAAAAGGAATTGATGAAAATGGAAAGCCGAAGAAAAGGATTTCCAGAAGTTAAATAAACAAACTAAAGGAAAAGCACGCTATTTTACGACATTAGATTTGGAGTCAGGATTTCACCAGATAATGATCAAACCTGAAGATAGGGAAAAAAAAAGGCTTTTTCCGATAATGGGGCCAAATATTGGCTTGTCAAAAAAGTCTTGCGGTATTTTTATTGAATCAATTCGTCTGGCACCCATAAATCGAGCTTCTTAGTGACTCCAAGCTTCTTCAAATGGTTTATAACGGTTTGATGACTACTATGCCGGTCTCTTTCGACCAATTCAGCGATTTTATCGCAATTTTCGACGACAGGCCTTCCGGAATGTGGCGCATCTTCGACCACCTCTACACCAGAACGAAAACGTTGAAACCATCGTTGTGCGGTGGAAATGGAAACTGTATCGGGTCCATAAATTGCACAAATTTTATTGGCGGCTTGAGATGCATTTTTGCCTTTATCGTAGTAGTACTGTAAAATATGCCATATTTTCTCTTTATTTTGCACCATGTTTGCGACGCTATAACATTAGATTTGGAGTCAGGATTTCACCAGATAATGATCAAACCTGAGGATATTGGCTTGTCAAAAAAGTCTTGCGGTATTTTTATTGAATCAATTCGTCTGGCACCCATACATCGAGCTTCTTAGTGACTCCAAGCTTCTTCAAATGGTTTATAACGGTTTGATGACTACTATGCCGGTCTCTTTCGACCACTTCAGCGATTTTATCGCAATTTTCGACAACAGGCCTTCCGGAATGTGGCGCATCTTCGACCACCTCTACACCAGAACGAAAACGTTGAAACCATCGTTGTGCGGTGGAAATGGAAACTGTATCGGGTCCATAAACTGCACAAATTTTATTGGCGGCTTGAGATGCATTTTTGCCTTTATCGTAGTAGTACTGTAAAATATGCCGTATTTTCTCTTTATTTTGCACCATGTTTGCGACGCTATAACTCACGAACGACTTAAAAGAAACGACAATCAATCAAACACGTGTTAGCGCGTGAAATGAGCTTTCCAAAACTAGAACTACGCGCTTTCAGCGCCAACTAGCGAAAATACCGCAAGACTGTTTTGACAACCTAATATGAATTCTTAAGATGACGTTGATGATATAGGGTAGTGTGCATATGTCTATATTGACGACGTCTTGATCAACTCTGCAGACCCAGAGCAGCATATCAAAGATGTCACAAATATAGTTCAAACACTACACTCCGCAAGCATGAAAATCTCAGAAGAAAAGTCTAATTTTTTTCAAACAAAGACAGACGTTTTAGCACATATAATTAATAACGGAAGAATCACTGTAGACTCATCGAAAATTGAAGCGATAGATATATACAAGACCCCGGAAAATTTAAAAGAATTACGTTCATTTTTGAGATTAGCCTCATATTATAGGAAGTTTGTTAAGAATTTTGCACATATGTATGTATATGCAAACCTTTAACTATTTATCTAAAAGGAGAAAGTGGTAGCGTATCAAAAAATAAAAGTACGAATATAAAAACTAAACTAGATAAAGAAGCATTAAAAGGTGTAGAGGAAATTAAAAATAAATTAAAAGAAAAAATTGAATTATATCAACCAGATTTTGAGAACGGATTCGGTCTCACAACAGACACAAGTAATTACGCGATAGGACCAGTTTTAAGTCAGGGAAAAAACCCCATATCATTTACTACAACAGAACAGAATTACTCAACGAATGAAAAGGAAGTGCTAGCAATCATTTGGGTCTTACAAAAATTAAGAAATTATCTTTATGGAATAGCAGACTTGAAAATTTATACAATCCATCAGTCATTAATATTTTCTATTTCGGAAAAGAATCCAAATACAAAGTTAAAAAGATGGAAGAATGTAATAGAAGAGTACGGCGCAACACTTAACTACAAACCTGGACAAGAAAATGTCGCAGACGCACTTTCAAGATAAATATTATATATATGT
Source organism: Bactrocera correcta (assembly GCA_027475135.1). NCBI lineage: Eukaryota > Metazoa > Arthropoda > Insecta > Diptera > Tephritidae > Bactrocera > Bactrocera correcta. The sequence goes on along the minus strand of CM050322.1, from coordinate 15,724,714 downwards.
TATCCGACACGTCTATACATTCAGCTGAATCATCAGCTTTACGGAATATAAAAATGATAAATAAACCATTTAATTTTTTTAGAACACAGATAGAACTAGTACAGCGATAACAATTGTTCCGCGACACGAACGCTACGAAATTAAATATAATACTAACGAATATCTAATAGAGACACTCAAACAAGTTATGAAACCAAAAGTAGTGGCAGCATTTCACTCAACATTAGAAACGTGGCATACGATAAAAGAGACTATAGCTAATATCTTTGCAACATATTTTAAAATATTTACTAAAATAAAATTAAAAGACATAACAGAGCGTTATAGATAAAGAAAATATATTAGAATATACACACAAGGGAGCACATCGCAACGCATTAAATAATTATAAAGAAATTCTAGAAGCTTTGTTATTGGCCTACATTGAAAAAATACACAGAGGCAGTAGTAAAAAATTTTGTATACTGCACGGAGAACAAATATGAGAGGAAACCAATTAAACAATTATTAGGAAAAAGCCCAGTACCAATTACTCCAGGTACATCAGTACAAATGAACAAATTTTTTATAAATGGCAAAAGTTATCTCTCTTGTATAAATATATTTACTAAATACGCATATTTTCGTAAACTAGGAAATAAACTACATTTTCATGAAATAATAGAGGAAGTGTTATCACAAATTTTTTCGAACTGTACCGAACTCGTGATCGATAACGAAAGCATATTCGTCGGCATAGGCACGACCGCACCATTAAATAAACTGCAAATTAAACATGAAAGTACTGCAAATAATCATTCAACTTCCAACGCGCAAGTGGAAAGGTTACATTTAACGATATTAGAAATCGCGAGGACTTTAGCTAACTACAACTACGGAAGAAGAAATATTCTCAGCAGTCAAGGAATATAATAGGACTATTCATTCGGTGATAAAGGAAAAACCAGTGGACTTATTTTTAAATCAAAAGGAAATTAACGAAAAAGTGAAAAATAATATAGAAAAAAAACAAGAACATATGTTAGAATACCATAATAAAAAAAAGAAGGCAAGAAGATTTCAAACCAGGACAAAGAGCATATGAGAAAAGTAGTAGAAGAGAAAAATATAAAAACAAAGATATATTAAACACATAGTAAAAGAAAATAAAGAAAATACGGTGCTTAGAACGAAAAATAAATTAATACACAAGGATAACATACGAAATACACTACCCGATAATAATATTAATAATTCTAGTGAACAAATCACTACAATACCAAATAACTAATGCGGAAAATAAAAAGTTTATACAATATTAACCGAGATATATTCGTCATACATTTATAATGAATCAGATTACTTACATGATACATCACATGATAAACTTAACAAAAATTTTAGAACTGTATGACACACTCTCAACATCATCTAAAAACTCTCCGGAATTACATAGGGACACAGCCTTAGTCAAAAGAATAGAAGTGTTAAAAAATCAATTAATAATTAGAAGAAAAGGAGCATAAATTTCTTAGGATCAGCACTTAGCCTTATAACAGGCGTACCAGACCATGAAGATATGATAAAAATAAAACAACAAAATAATGATATTAATGTTAATCAACAGTCACTTCGAAAAACTGTTGGAGTCTTTTAATTATAAAACAATTCATCAACAAGTAATGCTACAGAAAATACTCAAAGAAAATACGTGAAGATTTAACTTTAACAATAAATTTTGCTAAAAATAAATACTTTTACTATGCATCGTTAAACACGGAAGATATAGAAAAAATTATTAAATTAGAGAATTCAGATATTCCTAAAATAAATATAATGGAATATTCAGACATACACACTTGTAGAATTAATAACACATTTATTATTATATTATATTATTGTTCTTCGTGTAAACATTTCATATAATATAAATATTTGAATAAAGAAACCTTGGAGGAATCCAAGGGAAATATATTTTTGTGGAATAACTAAATATTATTCTTAATTACCACGACCGTTTTCTCTTGATATTGCTGTATGTGATCCATCGGCAGTCACCATCCGCTTCTGAAATGGGTCGTTTCGATTCAGCAGCATATCGAAGGCGTTGATTTGGTCCAGAAGTTTGTTTTTGCGTCAAATAATGCGGTACCCAAATATCAAGCTTTTTTTGTGTATCCAGCCTTCTGCAGATGGCTTAAAATGGTTTGGTGACTAACTTCCATCTTCTGGGCGATGCCACGAGATACCACATGCCGGTCTAACACTATTAGGGTGTTCACAGTTCCATATTATCTGATGTGTTAATTTTGCCATCTGTTAACTTCAAAACATTTTACCACGTGGTAACTTTGTTTGTTGTTGTTTCCTATACAAGTTCGAAATAACAGTCTTAGGCAAAATCACTCTACTTTACTTCGTGTTTTTGTTTCCTGGTAAAGTGGCAACTTTGATCAGCTGACTATTCGCGTTTAGAAAAAATGGAAAGCAACACAGAAATACAGAAGGTAAACGCAATTCGCAATATTTTTATAGCAAATTAATTTTTAATTCTTGAATAAAAATGTCTCATTTAAATGGAAAGCAAAATATATTGAACTCACTCAGCTACAAATGTATACTGGACATAACCGCTAATGATTCTAGTATGTATATATACTTATTACATAAAATTACCTACCGAAGTTATTTTTTACAATTTTGTTAAAGGCAGTGACGAAGAGGATGACGATATCCTAATAAAATTTGCCATTGATGCAGCGCTTATTATAGCTAATCGGAGAAGTACCCATTTGGGTATACCAAAGTCTTCGCAATGGGTCAATAATGTTCTTCCCAGATTTGATAGTGGCCGCATGCGACAAATGTTGCGCATAGAATTCTTTGAGTTCAACTATATATTATCCTTAATCAAGCAAGACCCTGTTTTCCAAAACAAAAATTTTGTTCCACAATTACCAATCGATCTTCAACTAAAGATAACACTTTTTCGTCTGGGATCAAGTGGAGAGAGTGCCTCTATTAGAAAGATTGCAACATTGTTCGGAATAGGCGATGGCGGAACAGTTACCAAAGTGACAGAGCGGGTTATTACCGCATTGATTAATTTAAAATCTACATTTTTATGTTGGCCATCTAGAGAAGAAAGGCGAAAGATTGTCACAAAAACAATGAAAGAGCTTCCAGGATGTATTGGCTATGTTGACGGTACTGAAATCAGATTAGCAGAGTCGCCTTCAAAAGATCACGAACTATACTTCTCTCGCAAAAAACAGTATGCCATAAAAATGCAAGTAGTATGTGACTATTCACTAAGAATTAGACAAGCGACAATAGGATACCGAGGAAGCGTGCATGATGCTAAAATTTTTGCCGAATCTGCAATAGGTAAAAACCCACAAAATTATTTCTGTCATCGGGAATGGATTGCTGGCGATTCGGCATATCCGCTAAGCCAACATCTTATTACACCTTTTCGACAAAACAGTACTGAGCAGTCAAAAAAAATGAGAGATGCATTCAATCAATATTTCTCTAAATATAGAGTACGTGTAGAAAATTGTTTTGGGAAATTAAAAGAAAAATTTTGCAGTTTAAAAGAACTACGGTTCCGATTAACGAACGAAACTAATTATAAAAATTGTTGTAGATGGATTTTGGCATGTTGTATCCTTCACAACATGCTGCTACAATTTAACTTAGACGAAAATCCTAGTTTAGAAAGCCAAGAAGAAACAGACTTCCCACAAGAAATTTATGAACACGACGACCTAAGAAAAGCTCTATCACATTTTGTAAACAATAAAGATATAATTATTTAATTTTATGTAGTATATATGTATAGTTTTATTTTTTAATTTTTAATTCCTCCATTGCTATTCGTTCCTTCATTTCAAGCTTCATTTGCATAATATATTGCAAGACTTTAACAATGACGACGATAATAGCTGTGATGGGGAAGAAATTGATTATCCTCCAGAAATTTATGAACAACACGAATTACGAATTGCATTGGCTGAATTTGTTAATAATAGGAGCTCCCAGTAAAAGTTTCTAAGTGATTTTTTTTTTTAATTTTTAGAACTAAATGTATTTTTTTGCTCCAATGAATATGTAGCAGTGTTTCCGACGACGTGTTTTTCTTTACGCTTGATTTGCAAAAGAGGTTTTTATCAACACAGGCTTCAGTTATTTAAATTGAATTAGTTTCGTATAGAAATCTAAACTTTACAAATTTTCATCGAAATATTCAACTTTTTAGTCGACATTTTTAGCCTTTTTGGTATGCAGTTCAATAGCCTATTAAATTTTATTGAAATAAAAGATGTTTAATATTTTTCTAATGAAGGTGTTATACATGTTTTCTTCATATAACGCGATTTATTTTCTATATGGAAGAAAATACTTAGGCCTGCGACATTTTTATTGCATTATTTTCATTTTTTCCATTTCAATTCTTTCTTTCATTTCCAATTCTTTCATAGCTATGCTCTCCCTCATTTGAATTTCCATAACTTGAATTTCCCTGTCAGCTTTTTTTTCTACCAACTCTTTTTCAAATTTTTCTTTATCAAACAACAATTGTTGCTCTTTTAGCATTAATTCATTTTCCCTCATCTTAAATTCCTTCTCGATTCTGTCTTTTTTTGCATCCAATAAGCTGGAGTGTACATCGAGAACGTCTGATAGGGCTGTACGCGAATATATACCCTTTCGGACAGCTTTTGACGTAGAAGGGGTGACCAGAGGCTCGGGTAATGCCACGATTTCCTCGACGATTATATCAGAGGACGTGGCAACTTCTGGTGAACCAGTACATGCAATGTCCTCGGTATCCAATACAAGGCAGTTTGAAGTGAGCTCCCTATAGCCAAAAATGTCTTCTAAGTCATCGTACCGGGGACACATCCTTACGATCGCGTCTAAAAATGAAGTGTATTTGTAGGATATATACATTTAAAAATTTATGATGTGTAGAACCTACTTTTGGTAGTGTCACAATTATCCATGGTGCCACTTCCCGTTGCATTTTGCCAGGACTTGGCCTTGGTGTACTGCAATCTTAAGTTTTTTACCTTGCAACGCACCAGCAGAGATAAAGAGATGTTTAACTCCTCTCTCACTGGAAGTGAGAGAGCAATTGCTAAACGTCAAAACCACCTAAACTCGATCAACTGTCAAAGTTTAGGTGGTTTTGACGTTTAGCAATTGGAAACGAACGATGGCCAGATTGAAATCCCGCCAAATTATTATTCGAATGGAGACATTTTCCATTTTTTTGTCTCCACTTGTAACGGCCATTAGTTCGAAGAATAGCGAAGGCGAAAGAGCACGTAAATTGAAGGATGTGAGTATATTTAACTTTTATTAAATAAACTTGCATTTATTTAATACTTTTTTATTTATTTTGCAGATAAAATGCCGAAAACAACCAGCAGTTGGAGGAAATGTGTTGTTGGCTGCAACGAGGGAGGAACAACATTTAGTTTTCCGAACAGTGGAACGGACCTCGAACGGTGAGTGAAATACATTAAATAGTGCAAAAAGTGTTTGTGAGCTTGTGAAAAATGTGGATGAAATCAGTGTTTCGATTGTGGAATAAAAATAGTAATTTTGGATAATAAAATTTAATTTCCGTGTTTAAATTTAAATGTGATGTGCTGAACAAGTAGAGCGCGACAGACTGCAAACGACATCTGTCAAATATTAAAATACACACGTTCTTATGGACACAGTTATGTAGTCGTGCAGCTGCCTCAATAACTTTGTCCTTAAGAACATGTGTATTTTAATATTTGACAAATGTCGCTTGCAGTCTGTCGCGCTCTACTTGTTCAGAGCGTAACTGTCAATTTATTGCCATTGCCGTTAATTAACTAAATAAATTGTTTTAAAGTAACGATTTATCATTGAATATTTATGGTAGTCATAAAAAATAATTTTACTTCTAAATATTCATAAAATATGCACTTTTTGCACTATTATTATTATTAGTATACATATTTTATAATTATATATAACATTTTGTATTTAATTTTGTTTCTTTTAATAGGCGTAAATGTTGGCTCAAGCGTTTAGGTGTTTTTAAAAGATCAAAGTGAAAAAACACCTAAACACATTTTTGCGTGCGAGCGGCATTTTTCAAATGAAATGCGTAACGCAAAAAAATTGCGTCCGAGAGCCGTTCCGGACATAAATTTAGTAAATGAGCCAATATTTAACGCCCCAAATTCTGCTAATATAATTGAAGTAGGCGTTGAAGATTTTTTCCCCCAAATGGAAGGATCTGCCTCAAATGCAAACGGTGCATCGAGGCAGCTGCTTCCGCTTTTAGAAAGGGAAGACCGCGAAAATATTTTAGAGCCTCTGCCACTTCTTGAGGAGGAACTACTAAAGAGTAGCGAAAAAGCCGCGCAAACAGGTAGGGGTCTGACAGCAGGGACAGATAGGAAAAAAAAATTGAGAGAAGAGAATAGGATTTTAAAAATAAAATTAGACGAAAAAGAACAGGAGAATAGGAGTTTAAAAGCTCAGTTGGTCCAAATGGCAACTGAATTAGAAAGATGTAGGGAAATGTTAAGAAACAGTTCATTTAGGGAAGAGTCCTCTTGAGATAGTTTGCAGCAAAGTTCCTCCTCAGTTAGGTGCTTGTATTAGGAGTAGTTTTTTAAATAGTAATCGCCAAAGTCACGGTCGGCGATACGACACTTTTCTTAAAACTTTAGCTTTGGGTGTATTTTTTTTATCACCAATCGCTTACCGCTACCTAAAGCACCAACTAAGTTTTCCCTCGGAAACTACATTACACAATTTTGTCGCAGATTGGCCTCGTTTTCCAGGTTGCACCCAGAGCAGCATAAAGTCTTTGGAAATTAGGAGTAAGGGATTTTCTTTCGAACAAAAGTTCATATCAGTTTCTTGTGATGAAATGTCACTGAAATGTCATTTGCAGTATAATAGGAAATTTGATAGGGTGATAGGTCTTGAAGATTATGGCGATGAAAATCGCACATCTAGAATAGCCACAACTGCAATGACCATAATGGTGCAAGGTATAGGTGGAGAACCTTGGTCCCACCCGTTAGCTTATTTTTTTATTAGAGGCTCATGTAAAGGGGATGTCCTCAAGAAATATATTCTTGAAGCCATTACCCAACTTCAAAATATAGGGCTAGTTCCTTGCCATTTTGTTTGTGACCAGGGTACAAATTTTCAAAATTTAGTTAATTTGTTAGGTGTTTCAATGTCACGGCCCTTTTTTGACGTTAATGGTAAGGAAATATGTTTTTTTTACGATAGCCCCCATTTATTGAAATGTAGTCGAAACTGCTTACAAAATATGAAAAATAAAGTTGATTTTAAAAATAGTCGCGTATGTTGGTCAGATATAGTCCATTTTTATAAACAGGACTGTAAGTCGAGTTATCGGTGTGCGCATAAATTAACCGATGCTCATATTTACCCCAATACCTTTCAAAAAATGAAAGTTAAATTCGCGTCTCAAATTTTAAGTAATACGGTCGCTTCAGGTATGCTTTCTCTTTACAGCTCGGGAGCCTTAAGCTCAAATAGTATGAGCTTCATTAATACCGCGGATTTCGTTTCTTTTTTTAATAAATTATTCGATATTTTTAATAGTAGTTTCACTGAGGCCATTGTACCCACTAAACAAGTTTTTATAAGTTCCCCAGAGCAAAACCAGTTTTTAGATGAGGCAGAAAAAGTTTGGAAAACAATTCGGGTCGTAGATGAGTTAGGAAACAACACAACAAGTAATTTCAATTTTATAAAGGGGTGGTTAATTAATATTTAATAGTTTAAGACGATTGTGGCGATTGCTGTCACACTCAGGATTTCCTTACCTGAAGACAAGACGACTATGTCAGGACAGCTTAGAGCATTTTTTTGGTCAGATTAGAAGTAGGGGAGGTACTAGAGTTACACCTTTCATGTTCTCTAGTTTATTTAGGAAGTCATGGGGTTTACGTTACGTAAATATCGTAACAAAAGGTAACTGTGAGCTGCCTTTAGAACCCGAAGCCACAGTTATTTCAGAACATAGCCATAATGTTCTTCTTAATGTGTGCAATGATTCCGTTTTAAGTGACCTTTCTTGGCAGGATTTCCAGGGTTTACCACGGCCCGAACACTCCATTGTTAGGTCCATTACTTTAGATAGTAGTTTAGAAATTAGCTTTTTAAAGGAAAATGCTTTTAGTTATTTTTGCGGCTACCTTTATTTGAAAATTTTCAAAATGCACACATGCCTCCTGCCATTACCTTATTTAGGAGATGAAATTCCTTCTGATGAATTCATCTTCATACATCAAAACCAGATCGATAAATGCAACTTAGTGAAGCCGCCTCAAGAATTTGTTGCATTTATTAATAATTTAGAAATAAAATTTGTTGAGGAATTTGACAGAAGTTGTCATAAAATAGGATTAGGAGAAATTCTTTTTGCTAAACTAAAAGATATTAGGCCCTTCTTGTGTTGTGAAGACTGTGACCCAAAGGTAGTTATTGCTCTATTTATTAGAATAAGAATTTATTTTGTGACGAAATTTTTAAATAGAGATTTATCTTTACCCAATTTTAAGAATAAAATTTTGTGTGTTTCACATTTGTAGTTTTTATCTTTCTTTTTTAGTGGTTGCAATAAGCTAAATATTTTATACTAAAATAAGATTTTTTAAGCAGATTCGCATTAAGAGGCTCTAAAGTTAGAACGTTTAGTAGAAAGTTTTTGATAACAAATTAGAATTTGGTGTTTAAATATTGGCATTTGTATATATGTATGTATGTTTATTTTTATAGTTTTAAGTATTATATTAAATACTGTGATATTGTTTTGTTATTTTTTTTTATACTGTTATATATGAATTGTTATTGTTTTGTTTATTTTCATTTTTTTTATGTAAATAAATTTTTAATGGGTGATATAGGCCTACTGGGGAACCGAGCACCCAA